>PVIU01007555.1:0-78413 GCA_004026605.1 Ondatra zibethicus
CTATCCCTCTCCTCCTTCCTCTCTTCTCTCTCCACCCCACCCCACCCCACCTACTTCTTCTAGTATGAACTTCTACACTATGCCAGCCTGTGTTATTGGTGTGAATCAGAAGAAAATTCAGACACACATCACACTTAGGAAGCCTGGGAGCTACAGCTAAAGAGAAGTACTGGGTTATTTCCAAGGTCCATTCCAGACACGATCTGCCTCTTACCTTCGTGGACTGTTCTGCAAGTGTTCTGTTTCTACAGGCTCCGTCACCCACCACGTAACCACTCTCCCAGGCAATCCAGCTTTCTGTGCTCCTGAGCTGGACCCCTTTGTCCTTCAAGTCCAGGGTGCCACATGGCTTCTCACTGACTATTCCAGTCTGACTTTGTTTCTGTAAACCTGCTCTCTTTGGTAAATAGCCCCTTCATTAAATCCATCTTAGGGAAGATCCACACCTGCAACTGCTTCTCTGGGGATCCTGATTTATGTACTCTTGGACCTCTAATATGGATGAATTGTTTTTATTGCAGGATAGGTTTGTAGGGACAGACATATTAAGGAATGCTAGTCTTGTAGCCCTAGTAAAGCTGCAATGCCCATAGAAGCGCATCACCAAGAATACATGAAGCTTAAAACTAATACAATTAGCAACACACATTTGCACAGTGCTCTGGGTTATTTGCTTAAAATGAATTGCAGTTGTGTATGGGCTGCTGTCTGTCACACTGTGGGCTCCTTTGTGTTTGGCACATGTCTTCTGGCACGCGCAGAGAGGTGACTCAACTTTCACACCCTATCTCTGTGTTCGGTCTCCTGAGAAATCATCATTCAAACAGTGAACACTGAGGTCATTTGACCTTCACTCTGAAAGAAAGCAGAATTTATGTACTTATTCAACCTATATTTGTTCCTCATTAGTTTTCTGGGTTAGAGGAGCACAACATGTCATTGACTGTCATTGTTGTAAATACGAACACAAACCCCAGTCCTGTAACTGCCGGGTGCTGTCCTGTGTAAGGTGACCATTCTGGCAGCCGGGAGCATGCTTCTGTTAATTTTCATATCGTCAGAAAGAAAAGACAGGAATTCAAAGTGTCTCTGAAATAGTATGTTAGTGTCAGGACCACTAAGTGTCAGGTATCTGAGTGTAAGTGAAACTCCACTGGAAACCAGTAAGCAAGGGAAGCTGGGCAGACAGAGGAGGCAGGTGGCAGGATGATTGGTCAGAAAAACATCTAGCCCAAGACTGGTTCCTATGAACCTCGGCCAGAATTTGAAGATGTGACTGAGGCAAAATGCTTAAGACCTCTTGTTCTTCCTTTCAACGTACCTGAGTTAAGCAAGTCACATCCTTCACCCCTTCCTGAGAGAGTATGGGTCCTGCAAGCAAGGATGGAGGGAGTGGCAGTTGGCAGCATTGTACAGTGAGACTTAACCCTGTGAAGATGCAAAATTATGTAATGAGAGAAATTATGAGAAATTATTCCTATATTTGAAAGGGAAATGAACAACAAAAAGCAGGAACATGGGTTTAAACAGTTGGCACCCTGGTTGAGCTTTGCTACTAACTTGATGTTAGCAATAATGGTCACTGTTGAGCGTTCGTTTCTTTTATTTGTGAGATGGAGAGGACTATTGAAGAACAGGGTTTTTAAGATGAATCTGCAGCTCTATTATCTAAGGTCCAACAACAACAACAACAGTAGTAATAGATTGCATGAATTTTTGAGCGTTGTCAGATGTACATATTCGGGAATTCTTCCTACAACCTAACCTTCAAGTTGGTTCCAAAGCCAACAAGAGCACTGGTCTCGCGTCTTCTGACGGAGTCTTCTGAGTCCTGGTGTGCTGTGGTTCCTCTGTCCCAGTGAACTTTTAGGCTTCACAGAGGAAGTCACTTAGATCGAAATAAGGGGCCCAAACAAGAGTGTAGATAGAAGGTACAGGGCTTGTAAAGCACTAACCTCCCTAGGTTTCCACTGCCTAGAAAGCAGTCTCAGGAAGAGCGCGAGCAGCCAACCTGCTCTTCCTAATGGCCAGTTTTTTTGTGGTGACCATGTTGGAGAGGGTCCCTCACTGTCCCTGTTCTCCTTTTCTAGAAACCAGACACATGCTAATGGAAATTACTTCTGGTTTTGTCCATTCTCTGCTTCCCCAAAGGGAGAGACACAGCCAAGCCAAGCGCTCAGGAATGGAGGTCAACAGATTATTTGTAGATTTAGAATGCAGAGATCAGCTCAGCAACGTCCTTTACTCTTGGTGTGGGCTTCTTCTGAGGGCAGGTGGAGTGGGCACTTTCGTTTCTTATCACTGCAAGGCAGGCACACCTAACAATCATATGGACACAGGGCAAAACCCAGGATGCTTGATTTTGACCTCCACAGCAACACCGACAGTGAAATGTCACTGCACTGTGGAGTCAGAGGCTAATGGCCCAGCTTAACAAGTGGGAACTCAGTTCTCACGTTGGGAAGTGGATTCTGCGTGTCTCTGTTGGTCAGGTCTCTGGAGGGAAAAAGAGACAACTAGTGAGATTAGAGGATGCTGAGCCTTTAACACTCGTCACTGTCAACTTGATCAATGTCATCACTGACTTTTCACTGTCAAGTGCACTTGCTACTGCAGTGGATTGAGTAGACACCTGAGCGTCTCTGCAGCATCCAGGTGCACCAGCGTCACCTCGCCACGGTTTGACTGAGCCCCCATGCCCTGGTCATTGGTGCTGTGTACTGACAGGTGTTACAGAGCTTGGAGTGGCTCAGCATCATTAGCTCTCCATTGTGACTGCTACCTGGACAAAAGAGATTCATGAGTACTGAGCCAGATCTGCTCCCGGAGAGAGATCCAGCAATTATCATTTACCAGGCCACTTGAAGCTTTTTCTTTGCTTTTAGGGGCAAAAAGAAACTAACTAGAGTGTCAAGCTCATTAAATCTACCCCACGTGGTACAGGTATGTGTCATGGATTCTTACATACCTGCTTTTAGAGGGTAAATACCTTTCTACTCAGCAGCGGCTTAGCTGGAATTAGCTAACTCCATGACCCTACAGAGGTGTCGTCCTGGTCTCAGATGTCCCAACTCTTGTTGCTGACAAGGCCCATATGATCAGTTTCCCAGCCATTCTCAAGCCCCTCCCCCACTGCCTGTCAACAGGTAGGGATTAATTTGTCCTTTTCCAAACTAGAAAACCACTCTTGAGTGCTGTGAGTCCTGGCTCCTGGATTTTAAAATTGTTTCTTTGTGGTCTCACCCAGCTCACGGAGAGACATATATATCCAGGGTATTCTGTAAAGACTCCCCATCTTTAGTGCTGGTGTCAGAGATCTCCTTTCAGTAACATCAAAATCTCAGACTCTTCAGGACATAGTAGTCAAAGTCTCCACATAGCCTGTATTCAGGTTGATTTCTCTTCTTTTTATAACTTTCTTCTTGCCCTGTCTTACCAATTATAATATCAGAAGTAATCATTACTAAAATGGCTCCCACAATTTCACTATGTAATAACATATTCCCAGGTATATCTCTTTGTCTACCTGTCTGTCCAACCAGCCATCCAGCCATCCAGGCATACAACCAGCCGTTCACCCATCCACTACCTATTTGTTCATTAGCATCTATTTGCTTATTTTGTTCCATGCACATGCTCACATACACATAGAAACAAATATATAAATATTAAAAGCACATTTCCCGGTTTCAAAGCTCCAAATACATCACTTTAGGATTTGAGATCCTGAAAACTACTACTATTCTTTGAATGGAACACATCAGGAAAATAACTCCCAATGACATATTTCTCCATCCATAGATCAGCGGCTCACTCAACCCTCATCAGAGAAGCTCCTTCTTGCAGTAGATGGTAATAAACACAGAGAACCACAACTGGACAATATGCAGAGAGTGAGAGACTTTAGAGCACTCAGCCCTAAATAGGATGTCTTTATCACACCCCTCACCTCAAGGCTCAGGGATATTGTGGGAGAGAAGACAGAAAGATTATAAGAAACAGAGGTGGTGGATAAGTCCAGGAAAACAATGTCCTCTGGACTTAATGGGGCTGACGTACATATGAACTCACAGAGACTAAGATCTGTATAGGTTCAAACCATAAAAAAATTCAAGCACTGAGAAGGGGAAGTGAATTCAAATCTCCACCCCTAACAAAGAAGCTATTTGCAATTGATACCTGCCGTGAAAGGGAAAATCCGCTTTTGTCAGTGGAGTGTCCCTGGGCGTATCAACATTTTAGGGCAGGCTTAATGCTCGGAAGAGTCAGCAACACAAATTCAGATTCCATGTTATTTTGTTTTGTTTAGTCTTGGTATTTTTTTTGTCTTATTAGTTTTCTTTCTTTGTTTAATCCGTTTTAATTTTCATTTTTTGTTGTTTTTGTTTTTCTTTTATGAGAGAGAGAGAAACAGAGGCAGAGACAGAGAGAGAGAGACCCACAGAGAGAATTACTAAGTTGGGTGGGTAGGCAGGTGAGAGGATCTGGGAAAAGTTGGGGGAAAGGAGAGACTATGATCAAAATATATGGCACATTTTAAATTAAGAAATGATTAATGGTACCATGGTCATGAGAGCCTGATAATTTGCACACCCTTCCTTACAAAAAGGCAGCCCTCTTCCCACTTCACGATTGAGAAAACAGAAACAATGGTGAGAGTTGGGATGGACTGTGCTCTGCTTGAGTGCCCAGCACTGTGCTGCTCAGTTGTTGGGCTCCTCTCTCTGCTCATCACACTGAGATACAGCTGCTACTGTGCTTTTGATCATGTGGAGAGGGACAATAGAGCCTCCGCCACTGCACAAGCTGCACAGCTGGGAAGAGTTTAGGTAAAGGATCAGACCACAGTTGCCTGACTTCATGTGTCCCACTCTCTGGTACAATGAATGTCACATTCTCTTCTGGTTCTAATTAGTTTATCTTGGTTGACTTCTTATTCTTGGGTGGGCAACTGTGTCCAGCATCTCACTTTTGATCAATTTACATTGAGCGGTAGAAGGTTGAATAACAGCTTCCTGTGCCTTAAGAGGAAAGCAAAACAAATCACAAAATAAGAAAGCTACTTTGAATACTTGTTGATGCACAAGGGGCAGTCATTTTACCTAAAACACAAAAATCCCCTTTCTTTTGCAGATGTCATTGTTGAATATGTGCATTATGAATTCCTAATTCCAGAGCAGAGGGTATGATCTGAATGGAAGATCCTAGAAGCAGAGTTCTCCCAGTGATAAGCAGGTCTATGGTGCCCTCACAATGGGGAGGCGGTCTCCAGACATGCCCCGAGGCCTGCCAAGCTTGCTTTGGAGTTGAGTACGAGGCTTCTGGATCCAAGTCATGTTTAGCCAAACTTTGGAGCTGAAAGCTGTGGAGCTTGTCCCCATACCTTTCACAAAGGTTTTGACGTGTCTCTTGAAACACCTTAGTCTTGAAGGAACAAAACCCAGGAATTTAACTAGCAACCATTAAGTCAGGCAGAGTTGTGGAAGAGACAGGTGGGGGGGCCTAGACCCAATGACCATAAACCACTCACCAGAAGTTAACTTCTGTGCACCCTACGAAGTGCACATCTGGTTCCTATGGGCTTGGCCAGTGTGGGAGGCTACTCTGAACCCAACGCCTTATACTTCTCCTGCCTGTCAATCATGAGTGTTACAGAAGCAAGGGTGGGGAGCAACCAGCAGATAGTGGGCGCTTTCCTATAAGGTTGTATTCACAGATTTAAAACATAAACAGTAGAGCTTTAATTCATATAAGATATACCTTGCAAACTTCAAATTATTAGGTTCTAGCATATTATTGAGGTAGAAATAAACACTCGGTTCCAGTTATTTTCCTAAGCTATTGGAAGAGTTTGTAACTGGATAAACATTTCTGGGAGGAGGCTGCTGTGGCATATATGGACTGCGCTGAGATCTGGAGGAGGAGCTCTGCCCTGGACCCAGGGGCAAGTACTGACATTGCATTTGTGCCACCATTCCAGACGATTCTTCATCAGCTAGGTGGATATTGTGAAGCCTGCCCGCTTTACTTCAGAGAAATGTCATAAGACCAAGTGGAAGGACATATTCAAATCCTTCTGTAAATTTTAAAGTGCTTTGCAAATATCCACGGTTTCCAGAATATCATATTAATACAGAGTTTTTCAACCTATTGATATTTTGGGCCAGATAATTCTGTTCAGGGAAGGAGAACTTCTCTCTGTGTTATTGGATTTAGAAGACCATCTCTGGCCTTAACCAACCAGATGCCAGGAACATCTCCACTGTGACAACCAAAAGCATCTCCAGACATTGTGAAAGGTCCCTTTGGGGATACCGTTGTCTGTAGTTGATAAACACTATATGAGTACAATGTAGCTTCTTCATCCAAGGCATTGGATGAAAAAGGAAGTCTTTTAGGTCATTGGTCTCCTAGGTCCTATTTTGTTTATGAGGCTATATTAGCCAGGGATCTCTAGAGAAACAGAACTTATACAATGTATCTCTCTATATGTAGAAAGGAGATTTATTAGAATCATTGTGATTCAGCTAATCCAACAATGACTGCCTATGAACAGAAGGTTCTGGAGAATTCTGCCATAGCCCTTCAGGCTGCTATCACTTGTTGGTGTTCGCATAACATGCAGAACCATCAGTAAACTAGGCCCTAGTCTTCTCTTTTTTAGTCAGCCAATCATAGGACACACCCCAAGAGGCTATAGGTTCATGCTTGGCATCAGACAGCATTGTAACAGGACTAGAAACCAAAGGCATTTGGGCAACTTCTTCACGTAATTTGCTTGTGCCTTCAGGACATACATGGGCTCAAACACACACATACACACACACACACTCCACACATATATCTCACTTTCATTTGATAATATATTGCTCTTGTGCACATCCTACTTTATGACTTGCTGGGTCAGATAACACCCATCTCATGATGGGCAGCTAAGGTCTCATGGTAACTTGGTGACCCAATGTCAAAGGTCCAGTTTTCACCAAGGCCCAGTAGCAGGCCAGTAACTTTCTCTAAAGGAGAGAATGGTTGTCTGTAGATAATGGTAGAGCCTTATTCCAAAATTACAAACATCTCTCCTTTGACTCAACTTTAGGGGTTTGCCAAAGGCCCCAAACAGCATTCCTATCCGCCACTGGCACCTCATGTCCTGGGTCTGCCAGATCATATGGTCCAAGTGGTGAAGCAGCTTTCTCGGAGGCCTGGATCTGTTGAAGAGCCTTCTCCTGTTCCAAGACCCACACAAAGGTAGTAGATTTCTGAGTCAATTGGTGTATGGGCTGGAGTAACACTTGTGTAAGTGAGGAATATGCTGTCTCCAGAATCCAAATAGGCCCACTAACACTTGTGACTCCTTCTTGGTAGTGGGAGGGGCCAGCGGCAATAACTTATCCTTCGCCCTAGAAGGACTATATCTGCGTGCCCCATACCACTGGATACCTAAGAATGTCACTGAGGTAGAAAGCCCTTGAATTTCAGTTGGATTTTCGCCCATCTTTTGATGCGCATGTGTCTGACCATGAGTCCAGTAACCACTGGTAACCACTTTCTGCTCAATTGGTCCAATCAATATAACGTCATCAATACAGTGAATAAATGTAATACTTTGTGGAAGAGAAAGATGATCAAGATCATTTTTAACTAAATTACGAAACAGGGATAGAGAGTTATGACAGCCTCGAGGTGAACTGTAAAGGTATCCGGTTGGGCTTGCCAACTGAAAGCAAATTGTTTCTGGTGGATCTTGCTGAAAATACGGCATTTGCCAACTCAACAGTTGTAGGCTATGTGCCCAGGAGATATGCTGATCTGCTCAAGCAAGGACACCACATCTCATACAGCAGTTGCAGATTGAAGCCGCTACCCAGTTGAGTTTTCAGCAGTCCACTGTCATTCTTCACGATCCATGTGTTCTACGCTGGCTAGATAGGAGAGTTAAAGGGAAATGTGGTAGGAACCACACCACCCCTGCATTTTCGGGCCTTTGATGGTGTCATTATTTCAGCCATTCCTCCAGGGGTGCGATGCTGTTATTGATTCACCATTCTCCTTGGTCGAGGAGTCTCTAAAGGCTTCCATTTAACCTTTCCAATCATAGCCCTCACTCAATGGGTCAGGAGACCAATGTAAGAATTCTGACAAGTTCTATTATATCTACATCAATTATATGCTCTGGGGCTGGAGAAAAAAAACACACAGGATGAGTTTGAGGACCCACTGGAACTCCTGTGATTTGGACTTCAGACAAAACTCTACTAATCAACTCACCTCTGTAAGCCTCTACTTTAACTGGAGGGCTATGTTTCTTGAGATCCCCCAGAATCAGCCTCAATTCAGAACCAGTATCCAATAGACTCCAGAAAGTCTGATTATTTCCTTTCTCTCAGTATATGGTTTCCTTTATAAAAGGTTATAGGTCTTTCTGGAGAAGGAAAGGCTAATAGTAAAACTTTTATCAAGGTCCCTCATGAGGGGTACCAGGCTGTCTCTTCTTTGGTGATTCAGTACTGTCACCTGATTCCTGGTACTTAGGGGCCCTATTAAGCCCATTACATCTAATTCATCCAACTGAGCAACAAAGTCTACGAACCTAAGGTCTGGCATAAGAGAAAGGGCAACAACAAAGCTCCTCAAATGTGCTGGTGCTGTTCTCACCATTTTTCGTCTTACAGGATTAGTGAAGGGCGTGTCTTCTGGGCCTTTGATTGTGGAGGATTAGGTTTCCACAGCTACCCACTCTAGCATTGCAAGTTCCCTGAGCTTTAAAACCCCTTCGTGGACACTAAGCCAAGGGATATCGGGCATCTCTAACTCCTTTTCAGTTGGCCATCTTTTGACAAATGCTTCAGCCAATCATTTAAACAAACTTTTGATACTTTTTAAACCACAAGAGCTTCTGTATGAAACATAGAGCCTCCAGAGGATCCATATCAGTAAACTCAGGCTGATCTAGGTTGTTGTTTGTTTGTTTCTTCTACCATTATTCCATACTCTTAAAGTCTATTCTAACGCATATTCCCCAGACTTCTGCTTGAATGAATTTGCCAACCCATTAAGTTCTTTAGTAGTGTAGGGTACCTCCTCAGGGACTATGCTTCTTACCTCCTTTCTAGGCACTTGCTTGGCCTTAAGTCTAGTTATAGGTCTAGAAGCAACTGTTGCTGGACCCTGAGGGAAATCAGTATTTTCTTTCTGCCATTTCCTTCAGAGAAAGTCACTGCTGGTTTAGCAGACAATGGAGGATTAATTTCTTCAGTCAAAGGTGAAAAGAGCAATATTTCATGTGGTGGGGTGTGAGTAAATCTTCTGAGGGTGGAAAGACTACTTCCTCAGGTGAGACACACCCTTTTCCTTCCTAGCTTCCCTAGGGTCCTCCCACAATCCCCATGCCAAGTTACAGATATTACATCCCAAGTTATAGGATACCATTCTTTACCAATTAATGCCCTTATTTTTAACTGCCGTACCCTTTAAGGTTAGGACTTGAATTTTCTCTGTAGTTCAGCCAACCTTATAATGGGTGCTTCAGTTTGATTTTCCAAAGCAAAGAGCTGTGGCTGCTGGAGAGAAGATTCTTTTCCAGAGCACACTTAAAAAACTTTAGACTGTTTATGTGAATCTGGGGCCAATTAGTGTTATCACTGAGATGCTAGAAGTTGATTAATTTTATTACAGATCTCATTCCTTTCCTTTGGCAAAGTATCCAGAGATTCTAGGAGCAATTGGTCATCATTCTTATCTTCCTTATTTTTTCCACAAAATGTCAAAAGTTTTATGTACAGAGTCACCAAATCTATTGCTCCTCACAACTGGTGAATCAGGATGTAAGAAAATCATGTATTACAAATGTAATCAAATACATTTGTCTGTTTAAGCTTGTAAAGTAGTTCATGTCATGGGCTTTCAGTACTCCCTGATCACCCAGAAGAGGCATCAGTAACTCTTGGTAGCAAATTTGAAAGCTCATTCCAGATACTTAAAATATTCATCCTTATACTTCTGCTGTTCTAGAACTACTTCTGATACCAAAATATTTATTAGTTAATGTTCTCTAGAGTAGCAGAACTTATAGAATGAGTCTCTATACGTAGAAAGGGAATTTCTTACAATGCTTTAGAGGCTGTGGTCCAGCCAATCCAATGGGGCATACCTATAAACAGAAGACCCCAGAAGTTGTTCAGTCCACAAGGCTGGATGCCTCAGCTGGTCTTCAGTACATGCTGGAACCCCAGAGAAGTAGACTCTAATGCTGGTAAAGGAATGGACTTGGTAGGAAGGCAAGAACAAGCAGGCAAAGAGAGAGACTTTCTTCTTCCTTGTCTTTTATATAAACTATGTGCAGAAGCTGTGGCCCAGATTAAAGATAGATCTTCCCACCTCAAAAGATCTGTACTAAAGGTTTGTCTGCTCACCTCAAAGATCCAGATTAAAAGTGGATCTTCCCACTTCAAATGATTTAATTAAGAAAACCCCTCACAGGTGTGCCCAGTCATTTGCATTTTCGTTAATTACAGTTGTAGTCAAGTTGACAACTAAGAATAGACATCACAGAGGCTGTCAAGTCTTTCATTCAAAGAAAATGGCATGGGTTGAAGAGACTCATTTAAAGTATAATAGTTCGGAATCAACTCTGAGTCATTCTTGTGCAAAACAATCATCACCATGTTGGAGGGACAGTGGAAGGAGAGATGGGTGTGTATCTTAATGGAACAGAAGCCACACCAGTGCTCAGGAGCTGGCCAAACCAAATAGGAGCTGGGGACTTGTCAAATAAAACTTGTAGTGCTAAAAAAAAAAATCCTACCCAAAGAGCTGGTGAGAGAAAGGTATTGTGCAGCAAAAATAATGGAAAGCAAGTTAAAAACTTATCTGGCCTCATTAAATTTCTTAAGTGACTGAGAAATGTGGTGATTATGTAAAGCGCAGCACAAAAGGCACCATCAAAAGCTAAGATCAAAGCAGATTCTTCAATTTGCAAGTCTATGTGGCATGCAGGTGAGCCTATTGTGCTCAGAGAAGGGACCCTGAAAATGTATTCCACAAAGTGCACAGCTTCTAGGGTCCTGGGGAGTTCTGTCTCTAGGGGCCAATGAATTTCACTGAGTGGAAGTAAGGAAAGCTGAGCCAAAAGCTGGGGGTGAGGACAATCACAGAGCTGTGAGCTTAAGTCTTCCTCCCCTGCCAAGTAGCAGTGGCCTTGTTATGCTGCTTAGACTCCTGAACACAAATCTGGAGATTGAGAATAATACGTATACCGATTCCTTTAAATGCAAAGATGATTCTGATGGATTACCATCTGTAGAATGGCATCCTAAATGTCTAGTTCAGACAGCAAAGCAGTTGATAATTATACAACCACTACTGATCTTAGTAATTGGAATAGTTTTTGAGCAACTTGTTGCAAAATGTCCTACTTTTAACATGGGCGAGACTCTTCCTTAGTTCTAAAGCACAACTGTACATGATGAATATGGTCTTGGGGTCTTGAAATGGTAGGACCTAGGAGTCTGGGACAGGTTTGTTTTCTCTGCCAATTAAAGAATTTAAATACAGGAAACATTCAAAGTGCAACAGGTAGCAGAAGAGAAATCTCAAATACCACAGAGATAATCAGCAGTTGAAACACATTTATTGGAGGTGAGCAAACACACACCTGCGATAGAACACAGAGGAAAAGACACTCTGAGGAGCAGAGAGGGAACTCAGAATGCTGAAATCCAGTCTTTTATGGAGGATTGGGCGTGTTAAAGCTGCAATGATTGTTCTGTCTCTTTAAGAGACAAGCCACGCCTACTTCCTCCCCCATCCGCTGAGGCAGGCTGATCTTCAGCTTCCAGCCTGAGCGCTCTCTCTTTTCCATCTTCCTCTCTTTCTCCACCCTTCCTCTTCCCCTGCTTCTCTCTCTCCTCTTTCTCTCTCTCTCTCTGTCTGCTCTTCTCCCCTTCACCCTTCTCCCTCCATAACCCCCTGAATAAATATCCAACTTTACTCTGCATGGCGTGCCTATCCATGTCTCTGTCTCTTTCCAGCCTGCCACGTGTCTCCCTGCCTGGGACCAGCCACCGCTCAGGACTGGCAGCCGTCTCTGCCTGGGACTGGCTGCTGTCAGGGCCCGCTGCCTGCTGCCACATGGCCCACTACCACCGCTTGGGGACCTACAGCATTTCTGCTGCCTACTGCCACTGGGAATCCTGCAGCATTTTAATCTTTCCATTACATTTGGTGCCATGAGACTCGGGAGGCTCTCCCACCCCAGGCCCCTCTTTTCCCTGGGGTTGGGATCCGGAACTGGGGATTTTCTCCAAAACAACCACATGTTCCATATGCCTGAGTGCGATTTCTCGGAACAACACCAGCTTCAATTGGTGAGTTTCCCCCATTCTACTATGGTTGCCTCCCTTAGCTAAATTTGTGTTTGGACTGACCCGGGGTCAGTCCGCCTGCGCTAGCACTGTACAATCTGTGCAGTGCATTTGACTGGGGACCCAGGGTCCCTCAGATTCTTCTTTCTCTTTTTTCCATTTCTTTTCTTTTCTTTTTTTCCCCTTGCCGTAAAAGGCCACTAGGAGCGGCCTCTGGCCTCTCTGGATTTTGAGTCACCATGACCGAATCCAGTCAGGCTATAGCACCCCACCCGGGGGTCAGGGTATGCCCTCTCACGGGTCCTGCTGTGTTCACGCCGATTAACACCCTGCTTATAGTGGGAGACGTCCTGTTATAGCCTAGTGGTGTTTCGTGGGTTTACACAATTTCAGCTGTGGGTAGCAAGCCATCCAGGTCTGTTCCCCCTGAGGTGGAAGACTTTTAGAGGCCCTAAAACCCTAGGCCTAAGCTCTTACCCTCACTCTGCCGGTGTCGTGCCAGCTCCACTTTTATGGGAGCTTTCTGACTACTGTCTGCAGGAGCGTTCTAACCAGTGTCAGCACACAGGCAAATGGACCCTGCCAGGATCCATGAGGTGGCCTTTTCAATCCCAGCCTTTTGTTCCCTGCCACAGCTTGTGGCATGGTGCGGCTTTTTTCAGTTCCAGCCTTTTGCTTCCCACTGTGGCTTGTGGTATGGTGCAACTTTTTTCAATTCCAGCCTTTTGCTCCCTGCCACAGCTTGTGGCATGGCGGCTCAGCAACAGGGCAGATCATGCCTCTAGGTCTCTCTTATTATTAAGCTTAAAATCCCTGCAGCTCAAAAACTATGGCTTTTCCATCTCTTATTGAGCTTAAAACCCCTACAGCTCAAACACTGGCTTTTTCATGCAGCATGTGACTGCTGCCAATTTTGACTGAGGTCATGTGACCTCACCACCATCTTAACTGAGGTCACGTGACCTCAGCGCCATCTTAACTGAGTGCCTTCTCCATATAACATGTGACTGCTTCCGTTTTGACTGGGGTCAGGTGACTTTGCTACCATCTTGGCTGAGAGCCAGGTCAGGTGACCAAGTTCTGCCAACTTTACTGAGGTGTTCCCTGCCTGGTTCCCCAGTGTTAACTCTGCATGGATGACCTTACTGCCATCTTGGCTGAGAGCTAGGTCAAGTGACCAAGTTCTCCCATCTCTACTGAAGTATACCCTGCCTTGTCCCCCCCGGTTTACTTATTTTTTTTTCACTAAATTCCTCTTGTTGACTCTGTTGCATGTGTTTTGCGCAGTGGCATGCCTTTGGTAGGGCCCACCAAGAGCATCCACTTTGCCCAATTCCTGTTCACTCTGTGTGTGTGTGTGATCATACATGTAACTTAAATGCACCTATGCTTAATGTTATAATTGTTCATTACATCTCATTTCAGACTACAAAAACAGTAAGTCTCATGTTTTAAATCGGTATGTACTTTTTTTAAGTCTCTTACAAAAATATATAAAGCTGTTCTCTACTATTGTCAGTTTTACCATTAACCTTCTATTACAAACAGTTTTTTCTTCTGTCATTTTACAAGTGTAAATCTTACCTGTTAAGTTGAGAGCCAATATGGTCAAGCTCAGACCCAGCTCTCCAGGCAGATTCTAAACTGTAGTTATACCTAATAAACAGCCCTCAACTGCTCAGAGATCTAGAGAATATGGCATTTAAATATTTAATTATTAAAAAAACTTTTCATAACAAAAAGAGACAGATTGGCTTCTGGCAGTGAAACTCTACTTCCTCCAAAGAAGACAAAAGACAGATGGACACAGAACAACATCCATCCATAATTTGCTGTAACTGCCAAGTGCTAAACGTTGGGCAAAACTGCCTGTCACCTAAACTGAAGATCTCCTGACGTGGACAGAATGGCACGAATCGACAGCCTAGCTGCTCAGGTCAAGGTAGGCTTGTCTTCCTACAGATTTCTTAGCCCACAGGATCTTCTGGAGCCTGGCAGGCCCTGCACTAAACAGCAAAAGGCAAATGCGACCTTCAATGACCATGGAGAATCCTAAAGAGGAGTAGCTCTAGATGCCAACCAAGTAAGTTCTCTGTCATTTTTTAATCAGTAACTCAAGTAAAATTTTATCCTTCTCAAAGATCTCTGATATAGTTTGATAGCTAAAAGGTTTTCTCAGTTTAAAAGGACAACCTTACCAAGCAAGTTTCAGATCAAATTTCTCTCTCATGATGCCTTCCATAGTCTTAAAAATACTTTTCATTGTGCAAAAGTATCTGTCACAGTCATTCTGACATAAACATGTTACTGTTTATACAATGTGTATGTCTAAAACTTTTGTTTTCACAAACCCAAAAAATTCTTGTGAGTTCCAGGGAGCTGAATTGAAGGAGCCACCTTAAACAGGTCAGATACATTCCCCTCAATTCCCTGGTCCTAAATTTTTTTTCTTAAACTTAACTTTGTCCTCTGTTCTGCCAATGCCTTAACCAGGTGTAAGAGACATCAGACATTTCCATGCCACAAACACCAGACAGGAGCAAAAAGACCAGCTATGCCAGGATGTGACCAGCACCCAGCCTTCTCAGGTTCCCCCCCAAAATGATGCCCACAAATAAGCAGGAAGCAGTCTTGAGAATCTGCCACCCCAATTCCTTTGACCTGTGGTGCCTAACCGCCCACTTTTTATTATAAAAAGAGATGGGAATGTAATGATTGTTCTGTCTCTTTAAGAGACAAGCCATGCCTACTTCCCCCATCCGCTGAGGCAGGCTGATCTTCAGCTTCCAGCCTGAGCGCTCTCTCTTTTCCATCTTCCTCTTGGAGAGGCAGCTTCTGCTTCTTTCTCCACCCTTCCCCTTCCCCCGTTTCTCTCTCTCCTCTTTCTCTCTCTCTCTCTCTCTGCTCTTCTCCCCTTCACCCTTCTCCCTCCATAACCCCCTGAATAAATATCCAACTTTACTCTGCATGGCGTGCCTATCCATGTCTCTGTCTCTTGCCCGCTCGCCACGTGTCTCCCTGCCTGGGACCAGCCACCGCTCAGGACTGGCAGCCGTCTCTGCCTGGGACTGGCTGCTGTCAGGGCCCGCTGCCTGCTGCCACATGGCCCACTACCACCGCTTGGGGACCTACAGCATTTCTGCTGCCTATTGCCACTGGGAATCCTGCAGCATTTTTAATTTTTCCATTACAAAAGCCTCAATCGTAGTACAATGACATGTAATCAGCTATGTTCATAGCAGCATTGTTTGTCATAGCCAGAACCTGGAAACAACCTAAATGCTCCTTGACTGAAGAATTAATAAGGAAAATGTGGTACATTTACACAATAGAGTACTACACAGCAGGTAAAAAAAGACATCTTAAAATTTGTGGGCAAATGGATGGATCTAGAAAATATCATACTGAGTGAGGTACCCAGACCCAGGAAGACAAATATCATATGTACTCACTCATCAATGGCTTTTAGACATAAAACAAAAAACAAAACAAAACAAAAAAAGCAGCCTACAATCCCAGAGAACCTAGACAACAAAGGAGACATACATGGATCTAATGTACATGGGAAGTACTCTCCTGAGTAAACTGGGAACATGGGGACTCTGGGGAAAGGGTAGGAGGGGGAGGGAGGGAGGGGAGCCAAGAAAAATATATAGCTCAATAAAAACAATTAAAAAATAAATTCTTATTTTGTATGCACGTACACCCTGCAATCATCCTCTTTAAAAGAGGTGTTGGTTTAAAACCTAAAGATGCTCCCCCAACTCACATTTTCTTTACAGTGCTATGGAAATAACACATAGTCCTTCCATGGAAATTATGCTCCAATTTCTGAATTTTGATTTTCCCCAGGATGTTGACGTGTGGAATGATCTCTCCTGGGAGGCTGGGCAGCAGAAGTGAGTGCAGCTCCAGTCAGCCATGTAATCATAGACATAAACAGCTTAGTCTGTATGGGTCAATGTGTTTCCAGCTTATTTTGACACACACACACACACTCAGTGAATTACACAAGAAATCCGAAATTGACATAAAATAATCTTTGTGTCTACATTAGTTGGCTTCTCTGTTACTGGAACAAAACCGTCAAACCAAAAGCAACTTGGGGAGAAAAGGGTTGTTCGTTTGGCTGACATGTTACAGTTCTTCATCAAGACAAGTCAGCACAGAAACTCAAAGCAGGAACCTGGATGCAGGAGCTGAAGCAGAGGTTATGGAGGGACATTGTTTACTGGTTTTCTCAGCTTGCTTTTTCATAAAACCCAGGCCCACCTGCTGGAGTGCCACTACCCACAATGTGCTGAGTCCACCCATGCCAATCATTAATCAAACAATGCCCTACATATATATTCATAGGCCAATCTGATGGGAGCAACTCCTTAATTGAGGTGTCCATATCCCAGGTGACTCCAGTTTATGTCAAGTTGACCAAACTAACCATGTTGTCAGATAATTCTCCTAATTATAGGCAAATGTAAGTTTTCGTGCATATTTAAGGTAAACCTTGATGTTTGAGGGTTGGCTATATTGAATCCAAATTTCCAGTATTTCTAGCCTATGAAGTCTTTACCATTGAAAGCTAAGGACCATCTGTGTTATTATGTAATTAGGGATGATTATTTGTTTTAAAAAGGAAAAGGGATAGAGTTTTTCAGACATACCTCCAGCCATTGGTTAAAAATGGCTGATACAATTTGTCTTGTACATGTCAGGTACCTGGCATCCTATCCTTGCCTCTATTCTGCAGACATCTAGTGTGTTCCCATCTGTTCCTCCCCAGCAACTTCCTGGAACTTAATACTTTCTGCTCTTCTTTGAGTCCTGCGTCCAGGAGCTACTAGAAAAGAATATGATTCTTCTTAATGTTAGAGAATGGATGTCTATGCAAGCTTGCTGTGTATCCCTCCCTCGGGGCGTATCTGCAATTTATAGAAGTACCTTTAAGTCACAAATTTAAGGAGAAGTTGGATAGCAAAGTATAGATTTCCTAATCAGACCTGCCTTAGAGATCTTTCTGTATATTCTATGGTCAACAGAAAACTCAGTTCTCAGTCCAGCAAGGTAGATAGCTCCAGGGGGAAAGGTTTGCTACCAGCAAGACTGAAGACATGAGTTCTAGTCCCAGGACCCACACAGTGGAGGAAGAGATCCAACTCCTGCATTGCCCTCTAACAACTACACTCTCAGGGTCACACACACACACACACGAATAAACATAATTTAAAAACCACAACTCTTATTCTAATGGAAATAGTTGGAAGTTTATTCTGAGCCAAATATGAGCGACCATGGACTGGGAAAAGGGATTTGAGTTACCTAGAATAAGTCATTCCAGCATGGAAACAGTTATGCAAACTTTTATAGTCTCAGGAACAAAGGAAAGTCATACACCAATATAACCTGACACCTCCCATGATCACTCCCTCCTGGGAGACAGCAGAAGGTGATGATTCAATTCCAGCAAGATCCAGGAACCTCCCTCTCCTAAGGACATTGTTATTGGCTCCACTGTCATAGTCATCCTAGACCTAGCTGTCACTATAATGTTCTGTTTATTTTGAGGCCATGCCTATTAGGGCTGAGAATTCTCTCAACAGCATTTCCTGACCCAGAATGGCCAAGGTTATCTCACACCTATACCTGTAGAAAATAATTTTTCCCTACCAGGCGCCATTTGAAGGGGATAAGAAGTAAGAGATGGAAATCAAAAACTTCATCCCTGTGTAGAGGAAACTGGAATTCGTATCTTTTCACTTACTGCTAATGGCACTGACTAAAACTATTACAAAGTCAGACAGGCCCAATGCTCCTTCACCTTTCTCTAGCTTCCCTGTAGGGGCGTGAAGAGAAGCAGACCCAGCACGTAGTGAGAGAAGAGTAATATAGTCTCTCTTTTATTATAAACTTGCTCTGTAACGTTTGCTCCATCTATGGTTTGCTTGTATAGAGTGGACAAGTTAACTTTACATCAGAATTTTCTACACATCCCTATAAATAATTTCAATGTTAAGAATATAATTAAAATTGAGGTGCAAAAGATTAGTAGGAGTGTTTGGCAAAGCGTGTGTTTTCTACAGGATTTCTCAGAGCCAGTATTGTCTGAATGTGCGCTCTAAAAATTCAAGGCGTTGTTCACCATTGGCTTTCCTTAGTGGATGTGCCATCTTTCCTGGGGCGTCGAACACACCTTGGCAAATGCTATCTGCAGCTGCAAGTAGAGGACGGGGTTCTGTGATCCTTAAAATTGGCAAGCCATTGAAAGAGGATTGGAACTCTGCTAATGGAAAGAAAGTCATGCAAGAATTAGCTAAATTGCCTCCACTTAGCATGGACGAAAGATTGAAACTAATAGCTTCTTGTTGTAGTGTTCTGATATAGGAAAAGCTTATTTGTATAGACATGGGAATTTATGGTATAGTGACTTGTAGCTTTGAATTAAACATATTTGTGTTGACATGCGTACTCACAGATGTGTATGCATGTTTGTGTGTGGTTTCCTGGTGATAAGAGGGTCAATTTTTGTTTTCTATTAGTCTTTGCTACCTAATATTCTGTGTGGCTCCTATGGTTCTCCTCCTCCTTCTTTTTAATGTTTGGTGAGTTTTTACATGACCTTGGCATATGGAAGCAGGCCACTTAAGGAGCTTATAGAATCACGGAAGAAGACTTCCTTTTGTGCAAGCATCAGTCACAGTTTCTTCTCAGAGTTGCATTTTATGATGCTGCTGCCTAATAGGAAAGCTTATTCTATTCTGCTGTGTCTAAGTGCCACTGGAGTAGCATGGGGTGGCTCTGGGGCAATGCCAGGACGGTGCTCAGAGGCTTGAGGGCTGGCCTGCAGGAGACTGAACCCTGGTGAACTCTCCCAGCACCCCAGGGTTATCACTACCTCCTTGTGACAGTTGCCTGGAGTCAAAGACCGGTGTCCTTCATAGTTGATCTTTCTCCCATCACGAAACTTTCTTTTCTTGCACTAAATCCCCTCGTCCTAAAACTTGCACATCTGTTTATCTGGAAATTGAACAGGTTGGGAGAGGTGATGATCTAGAAAGAGATGACTATATATCCTGGATGTCCTTCCAAGCATCATTTAAATGCTCCTTCTTATTATAGCGCTTGTACTTGAGGACAGTGTCACACTCTCTCACAGCATAGTCGCAGCTGTGTTGGCACTTCCATTATAAACCCTTGCTTTCAGGTGCTCATGACAGCCTTGAGGGAAAATCGCTCTTGAGGCTGAAATTTCTCATATCCGTTCTCACCTTAGAAGTGCAGTTCTTGCTTTGAAAGTCTGGCAGAAAGCGCTGCATCTGTCACTCCCAGGTCTCTCCAAGGGCCCCTGGGGGAGGCAGTGGGTGAGATCTGGGAAATTCAGGGTCTCCAACTACATAGTACCTGGGATTTGAAATTCGGTGATTGCATCTGCTTTGAGCTGATTCTGTGATTCGTCAAGGTACCTTATTTCTGATTCCTGGATGGTGATGGGCTCAGTAGTTCTAGGAGCAGGACAGTAAGATGATTCTGCAGCAAGAATCTGTATTTGAATTTCACTGGTTCATCTAGGAACCAACGTAGACACCAGTGTGTGGCTATGATTTGGTCATTTCTACCATCATGGATACTCAGTGGTCATTTCTCTGAAATTCCAGTCCAACTGTGTTTTGCCAAAGCTCCAATCTTGCTTTGAAATCCAGGTCATATGGCTTGGTGACTCATATTACTCCTTCTTGCCTGCTTATGCTGAGTGTATACTCTGAGGCCATGACATAGCGCTCATTCACGTCACCTTCCTTGCGTACTTATTCTATGTTTTCAATTCATAGATCTTCCATTCCCCTGAAGCCTTCCTAAGTGCAGACTTAAACTTTTGCAAATATTTCAATACCTTGTGGATTCTGGGTGACCAACAAATACTTTTCAGATCAATTCATTTTATCATCAACACTTATAGAGCAACTGTTCCACATCAGCCACTGTTCAAGGCAATCATAGTACCTTTGAGGGTTTTGAACAACTGTACTTAAGTGAGTCTGATTCTTGGCCTGAAAAAACAGGATGTAGGCAAATGGGTAAATGAAACAATTTAAACATTAAGCCATCAGGCAGATATGGGGCTAGTGACAGAGTTTCAGTACTAGGTCTGCTACGTTCAGGACCTCTGTGACTGGGGGTGGACGATGATTGGGAACAAATCCGTGGAAAGTTTTCTGCTGGTCTCTTAGCTTCATTAAGGCAACAGACAGCTTTTCTTTTTTCTTTTTCTTTTTTTTTTTTTTGAACTGTCAGCTGAGGTGAATCTAAACTGTTTTCTCTAGCAGCTTTCAAATTGTTCTTGAAATAAATCAATTTGCTATTGACTTAGGGCAAAAGTTAGTCCTTTTAGCAGTGCTTGCCCTAGGGGGTGGGCTGCTCTGTACTTCATTCATATGAGATTATTGAAAAGTAAAGTTACCCTTAAATACAAAGTGTGTCGTAAGCTAAAGCTTTAAACCATCTCTCATGCCCATCTTAGCCTTGGATTATTCATGTCTCCCCACCCAGGCACTACAGACATTACTTGCCTCTCCTTCTGTCTCTACTGTATTGGATTTGAGGTTTGTTCTGCTGAGCAGGCCAACCCGACAGGGAGGATGTAGAGAAATGATCAGAGCCTGCACTTGTTCCTTTAGTTTTGTCTGCTGGGTTGCTACCTAAAATGACACAAGGAGCCAGCACATGGCTGAGCCCTGTAAGATAGGTCTCTATACAACTGCCGCATTTGCTCCCGACTACTGAGCGTGTTCGCTCTCTGGAGAGTGCCCCTCTGGTCAATTTTCAAATGGTTGTGGATGTTGGAGGATATCCTCATCTTCTGTGATTAAATCCAGCTCAGGGTTTAAACACAGACATTCTGCTCATTGGGATAATTAACTAAAGCTTATCCCATTTTATCCTAAATCCCCATTGACCTATTTTAGGTGTAAATGTTCCAAGAGCTGTGATCCAAAGGTGGAAACAGTCAGAGTCAATCAAGAACACCCGCCCACCGTGCCCTGACGTCTCTCTGAATCTCCTCTTTTGTGGCTGGGATCTTTTACCTGGAAGTTAAATTGAGTGTATTACAAACACACATACACACAATGCACATGTGCGCACACACACACCTGCATGCACACACATGTGCACACATATAGAGGCATGCATACATGGCTAAAAGATGCATTCTTGACACTGAAACTCTACTATAGCGGATACTAAGGCAGACTGAATCGGAGAACTTCTGGTTCACCTTAGAGGTGTTGACTTCTTCAGTCTTTATGACTTTGAACATGCTAGGTGTTCATTCCAAGCAAGTGCAAGGGATGTGCTCTTTCCAGGGCATTGCTTTGTTAAATTTACACACACACACACACACACACACACACACACACACACACACACGCACGCACAGAGAGAGAGAGCGGGAGAGGGAGGGAGAGAGAGTCATCAAGGCAGCATCGAAAGGACTGACAGGGGAATCTTGCAAGAATGTTTGAGCTCATGCTCAGATAGAACAGAACAAAACCCTTCCTTCCTGCCCCACTTTCTCTCCTCCACTCCAGAAGAAAAATACACACCAAAAAATGGCCCAGCTAATTTCCCAATTACAGAGTGGGGTGAAGTGCCATTGAAGTGGGCACAGAGGTTTGTTGTTTACATTTAAATTTTTTTTTGCCATTGTACAGCAAGCACACCTCTTTTCCTTTCCTTCCCATTTTATTTTGACCTCTGCCGTTATCTTTAGATTTATCAGCAATACGAGATGGCTTTTTCACATCAGTAAGCACCAGCCAAAATCTAACCATCAGAAAGAATCAGAGAAAATAAATCAATGTCCACAAACAACAGGCCAATTTTGGCAAGTACAATTTATTCATAAAAGCTACAGTTCGCTGGGGATTCTCTTGTCTTGCATCCCAATGCCCTTGATTCAGATGCCAGTGTGCTGAGCGCCAGGTGGCAGCCAAGATGGGAAGGTAGGCATTGTTCCATGGGGTTGCTTTGTTCCCTAATGCCTGAGCTGCTACTCCTTAATCTCAGAGGCACACTCTATGCTGGGATTCTATACAAATGTTATTCTAACTAATTGAAGGGGGAAATCAAAGTGGAACTGGCCTTTTCTTTGTGTGGGGTGGAGGTGGCACAAAAAGAGGACTCCTGTCCTGTCAATAGGCTAAGTGGCTCTGAGAATTCCCCATGCTCTTTCTGATGGTGCCCATCATTGCTTTTCAGAGGTCATGATGGCGTATCTGTAGAAACCGGCTGAGCCGAAATACTTCTGTATTTCAGCTTTCTGTTCTGCTTAGGATTAATTGCATATTTCCTCCCCAAGGGACTTCTTGTTTCCTATTCCAAGCCAAGGCAGCAGATATTTTGTTTGAGTTCCTACTCTCACTTCACTGCCTACATTTACATTAATAAGGACTTCTCTGTATGGGAGGCTGCTTGTGTCTACAGTGAAAGCTGGGGCTAAACACTCTGCTCTCTAGTTAGAGACCCAAGGAAGGTGAACAGGGTTGCGAACAAACAAACAAACAAACAAACAAAAAAAGATGCGAAAGAATGAGCTGGTTTATAGGCCACAGCTGACACTAGGAGAGCAGGATTGAAATACAGGGCAGGAGGCTTTTTTTTTTTTTTTTTTTTTTTACCAGTTAGCAAGGCCTCCTGGACCTGAAAACACAGAGTAAATAATTCTGTTGACAATCATTAATTAATGATAATAGTTAGTACTCGGCACTCAGCTTTCGTGGTGTGACCTCAGAGCACTTCACAGACCACACTTAATGAAGCCTCCTGCTCCCAGCTCTCTCTGGAATGAAGCACATATTAACAGCACCCTTCCGGTGCCGAGACAAAGGCCCAGTGGGGATCGCTGGTTCATCAGTGACTGGTTATTCTGCAATTGCTGCTCAGTGGGGAAGAGAGGAACCTTCAATCAATTTACCAGGTTCCATGTTTGTGTCACTGAAATGGCCGGCAGTGACCTGCCTGAGTGACCAGTGTGTACTGCTGGCAATTAGTCGCCAACCTAACACAAAGCCCGCTGAGCCTGTGGTTCACGCATCCCTTTCTCACCTGCACAGGCTGGCTGGCTTTCAGCCTCTTATCTGGCTGGAACATGAAAAATTCGGGCTTCCCGTTCCCAGAGCAAGCTGGGATGAACTCTCCTGCACAGACAGTATTTAATTTGGGATGGCTTGATGAGGTTAGTCACCTTGCTCGGCACCGCTGTGTTTTCCTGGCCCCGTGATCCCACAGACTCACTTTTGGCTGGTGCCTTGTCATTTGGGGTTGATGGAAAGGGATCTGAGAGGAACAGAGGAGAGGGGTTTGTGTCTGCCTGGGTGGTACACTGCCCTTTTCTGCTCATCTTTCTGTTGGCCCTCAGCTGGCAGTTGCTCTTATCCTCCCCTTCCCGCAGGGCCCCCCAGATGGGAAGGAGGAGAGATAAGCTCTTCTTGCATCCCGTGCCAGGACTGTGTGGTGGATTAGGCTGGCAGAGAGACGCGAATAGCTTCATCTTCAGGAGTTGGAGAGTCTTTCTCAAGGTCACCCTGCAACCGCAGATGCTTTAAGGTTGCTCTGGGATGCCGCCTCCCAGGTCAGTAGGCTGGTTGATTGCTTTGGCTCTGACTGTAAAAGTGATCCCCAAACTCTTTTAGTATTGACGTTGGTTTTTAAATGTCAAATATTTTTTTCCATCCCCTTTTTTTATTAATTTTTTGAGAAATTCATGCAATATAGTTTGACCATATTCACCCAACTCAAACCAGATCCATCCCCCCTTCAAAGTCCACCCAACCATCTTGTGTCCTCTATTTACTTATTTCTTTTTAACCATTCGAATCCAATTGTCCTGCCCATAGACTCTTGTATGTGTGGTCTTCACTGGAGGGTGGTAAACCCATTAAGAGCAGAACCCTTAGAGAAAGCAGTCTCCATTTACCAACAGCTATCAATTGCCTCCTAAGCTAGGGGTGAGATTTCATGGTCAAGTCCTCTTTTCCTCATGGAGATTTGTCTGGCCTGAGTTTCCATAAGTCTTGCCCATGCTGTCGCAACAGCTGTGAATCCATACGTGTAGCTTTACTGATGTATCCAGAAAATACTGTTTCCTTGTCGTCATTCACTGTCTTTGACTCTTAGGGTCTTCCTGTATCCTCTTTCACAACAATCCCCAGGTATTGGGAGAAGGGAATGTGATATGGGCCTCTCATTTTGGGCTGAGCATTCTGGTCTTTTACTCTCTCAACCTTGAGCAGTTGTGGATGTCTGTCTTTATTGCCATCTACTGTAAATAGCACTTCTCTGAAGGCGGTTGAGAGATGCACTAATCTATGGGTGTAACAATGAGTAATTAGAAGTTGGTTTAATATATGTCCATACAACAGAATGCCCATAATAGATTCTTCCACAGGGCCTATGGTTTCTTAGAGTCATAGGTTCTAGGCCCCAATAATGGTGGTAGTTATGGATTTCAACTTGTGCAGTGAGCCTAAAATTCAATCAGAAAGTAGTTAGTTTATCCTATAACATTTGCACCACTATTGCCCCTGTGGTCATTTATTGCCCGGGCAATAATTTTTGTAGCTTAAATGATTCACAGCTATGTAAACTTGGTGATTCTTTTTCCACTCCAGCAGCATGCATAGCACCTTCCAGCACCACGAAAGCTAGCCAGTAGTGATGAATCTTCCAGGGGAGTTACCAGCTTGGTGTCTCCTTGCTCTATGACTGGTGTGTGTCCCTCAAGTTCTGAAGGGAATCATAGTATTGACAGTAGCCTGTAAAGTTTGTGGATCTCTGATCCCACAACTCCAAAAGATGTAACCCAATCCTGGTTCTAAATTTTGTGTTTGTTAGAGTGTTGTAGCTGTTAGGATCATTGTTGCCTCATTATAGAATAAATTCATTTAATCTCTCATTATATATGTCAATGCATATAATTTAAGTGGCTTCTATAGTAGTAGTTTTCCATATGAAAATATCCCTCATTGTATTTATGCCTCTTCCCCACCCTCCCATCCCACTCATCTTCACCATTTAACCCTTACTGTGCCATTATTCCCATTCAACACTTTATACCACTCTGATCTATCTTCCCTCCCTTGAAACTTGCCCCATAGGCCCTTACTGATTTTCTGACCTCAATGGGTATTCCAAACAGAATACAAATATCTGAAGATTCACAGCTAACACTCATAAATGAGAGAAAACAGGATATTTGCTATTCTGGGTCTGGGCTGCTTCACTCAGAAAGATTCTTTCTAATTTTATCTATTTACCTGTGGATTTTATTTTTATTTTTAAATAGAAATCTTTCTTGTCCCCAGAGGCATTCCAAATTGTACTTAGAATCCAGGATTTTGATTCTGGAGCTGGGTAACTTAGGTCTTACTCATCAGCATGCTGCACTGTTCCTTTTTCAGACACATACATGCCATCCAAAAAATTTCTGATATCCTTGTTTTTAACTGTTGTGGCTTGCTGAATCAAAGCTGCTGAATTTGAAACAAGTTCAATATCATGTCCTTCAAGGATTAACTCATCCTTCTGGGTTTAAGAAACAGAGAAAGCAACACATGTCCTCATCTGAACCCTGTGATTTATTTTTCACTCAAGAAATCTTGTATTTCAACCAGAGACCCATTCTTCTGCAAAATAATGCTGGTGAGGAAGTGGGCAGACACAGACCTCATCTTGTAACTGAAGCCCAATGTAACACCCTTGTTTATGGTTTGAACTTGACTACAGATCGCTCATACAGTAGCCAATTCCTTTCTGTTTTTTTGCCATCTATCAACCTGGAGCCTTTTCTTTCTTGTTCGCAAGGAGAATCAGTTCTGCATTGATGTCCTTGAAGTCTCATTGAAGGTTTCTTCTGGGGCTTTTAAACAATAGCTGTGCACCCCTTCAAAGTTATGTTCACATTTTCTAGCATGTCAACGTCTGATTGCTGATTTTATTCTTGTATAATGGGAGTGCTGTCCTTTCCTGTGTCATTGAGTTCAAATGTATTCCCTATCAGATTCATGGTATCAAGGCTCATGTTCAAGTTTCTGATCCATTTGCACTTGAGTTTTGTATGGGGTGAGAAGTAGGCGTCTACTTTCATTCTTCTACATATAGCTATCCAGTTTGAGCAGCACCATTGATTGAAAATACTGTGACCACCTCTTTGTCACTGTTGATATTTTGTTGGCCTATTTGTCAAATATTAAATGGCTGTATGAGTGTGGACTTATATGTGGATCCTCAATTCTGTTCCAATGATTAATTTGGCTGTTTTTTTGCAATCATATGCTATTATTTCCGTGGCTTTGTAGTATAACTTGAAATATAGGATGTGGTACTTTGAGTTGTTCTTTCGTTGTTCAGGATTGTTTTGGCTCTCCTTGATCTTTTGTGTTTCTATATGAAACTGAAGGTTACTCTTCAAATGTCTATAAAGAATTGCATTGTAATTTTATTGTGAATTCTATTGAATCTGTAAATTGTTTCTTGTAGGATGGCCATTTCCACAACACCAATCTTTCAAATCCATGAACATGAGAGATCTTTCCATCTTCTGTTATCTTCCTCAGTTTCCTTTTTCAATGTCTTAATGTTTTCATCATACAAATCTTTAACTTTCTTGGCTAGATTAATTCTAGTTTTTTTATGATATTGTAAATAAATTTGTTTCCTTGATTTCTTTCTCAGCATTTGCTTGTAATTAGTATATAGGAAGACTATACTGACACACACACACACTCTCTTTCTCTTTCTCTCTCTGTCTCTGTGTGTGGGTCAAATTTATATCCTGCTACTTAGATGAATGTTTTTATCAGCTCTAGGGAATTTCTGGTAGAGTCTTGTATGGAATCAACAAACAAGAGTACTTTGACTTCTTCCTTTCCTATTTGTATCCCCCTTGTCTCTTTCACTTGTCTCATTGCCTTAACTCAGACTTCAAGTGCTATATTGAATAGGATGCAGGAGAGAGGGCAAATTTGTCTTTTCCCTGATTTTAGTAAGAATGCTTTGTTTCCCCTGTTTAGCAAGATGTTGGCTGTGGTCTTGCCGTGTATCACCTTTATTATGCTCAGATATGCCCCTCCATTCCTGAAAATTCTAGGACTTTTATCATGAAGAACTGTTAGATTATGTCAGAATGCTTTCCTGAATCTAATATGATGATCGTGTGGTTTCTATATTTGAGTCTATTTATGAGGTTGGTTATGTTTAATGATTTATGCATGTTTAACCATTCCTGCATTTCTGGGATGAAGATAACTTGATCATGGTGGATAAATCATGAATTTAATTTGCAGGTATTTTACTGAGAAGTTTGGCATCATGTTCTCCAGAGATATTGCCCTAAAACTTTTTTTGTGGATCTTTGATTTTGGTATCAGAATGATATTGGCCTTATAAAAATAATTTGGAAATGTTCCTTTATCTTTTATTTTTCAGGCTGATTTAAGGACTATCAGAGTTAGTTATTTTTGAAGATCTGGTAAACTTCTACAAAGTCTATAAGGCCTGGACTTTTTTAGTTGGGAGATTTTTTAGTATTGCCTTTATTTTTACTATATATCATCGATCTATATAAATTGTTTATTTTGTCATAATATAGGATTTATAGGCCATATATGCCTAGAAATTCATCTTTTAGATATTTCCATTCAGTTGGGATATAAATTTTAAAGTAT
This sequence comes from Ondatra zibethicus, assembly GCA_004026605.1. Taxonomy (NCBI): domain Eukaryota; kingdom Metazoa; phylum Chordata; class Mammalia; order Rodentia; family Cricetidae; genus Ondatra; species Ondatra zibethicus. The sequence goes on from PVIU01007555.1 coordinate 28,079, forward strand.
GTCCTAATGATTCTCTGAATTTCTCCAGTGTCTGTTATAACTATTAACACATTTTAACTGTTATAACTATTAATCTCTGATTTGGTTAATCTGAATTCTCTCTCTTTTTCTTTTGGTTAAATTGGCTAAAGGTTTTTCAATCTTTCCTTCATCTCTTCATTGCACTTTTTAAAAAAATTCTATTTCATTAATTCCAGCCCTTATTTTGATTAACTATTCTTTTTTCATTAACTTTTTTGTTTCCTCTTGCTTTTTCAATGCTTTCAAGTGAATCATTAATTGAGATATCTTCTTCTCCTTCTCCTCCTTCTCCTTCTCCTTCTCCTTCTCCTTCTCCTTCTCCTTCTCCTTCTCCTTCTCCTTCTCCTTCTCCTTCTCCTTCTCCTTCTCCTTCTTCTTCTTCTTCTTCTTCTTCTTCTTCTTCTTCTTCTTCTTCTTCTTCTTCTTCTTCTTCTTCTTCTTCTTCTTTTTTACAGGGCTTCTCTACATAACAGCCCTAGTCGTCCTGAAACTATCTCTGTAGACCAGGCTGGCCTTGAACTCACAGAGACCTGCCTGCCTCTGCCTCCTGAGTGCTGGGATTAAAGGCGTTTACCATCATCACCTCCAAGTTTGATTCTTCTTTTTTTAATGGAAGTATTTTATGCTATAAACTGTCCTCTTAGGACTATCTTCTTTGTGTCCCATAGATTTGGGTATATTGTGTTTTTACTTTCTTCTAGTTGTAGAAATTTTTGTATTTCTTTCTGCAAAAGTACAACCTTGACCCAGTTATCACTCAATAGTGTGTTGTTTCATTTCTGTAAGTGTGTGTATTTATGTGGTTTCTGTTGTTGATATCCAACCTTATTCCACTATGGTCAGATAGAATGCAGGGTGTGATTTCAAAATTTCTGTATTTGTTGAGTCTTGTTTTGTTCCATAATATGTTGATTATAGTGAGCTGTCTATAAAAAAAAATCTGTTTTTTTAGAGTTTGGATTCAGCGTTCTGTAGATATCTGTTAGGTTTATTTGATTTATGATGCCATTTAACTCCAGGGTTTCTCTGTTTAGTTTAATTCCAGCTGACTAAGGGATGGTAAGAGATGGGCATGGGAATGACTCACTATCAATGTTTTTGGGTCAACATGTGATTATAGATCTAAGTTTTTCTTTTATGAAATTAGGTGCTTCCTGTGTTTGGTGTGTATGTGTTTTAGGGTCGGAATATCCTGTTGGTGGATGCTTTTTCCTTTAATGTGTATGACGTGCTTTCCATATTTCTTCTGACTAGTTTTGATTTGGAGTTGATTTTGTCAGATATTAGAATGGCTATGCCTGCCTGCTTCTTAGTTTCCTTTATTTAGAATACCATTTTCTATCCTTTCGGCCTGAAGTGGAATCTATCATTGCTTGCGAGGTATTTCTTGGAGAAAGAGAAGATGAATTCTGTTTTCTAATCCAATCTGCTACTTTTTTATTGTGGAATTGAGATCATTCAGTTATTATTGAAAAGTGTTGCTAATTCTGATATCTGTATTAACTTTGTGGTAATGCTTTGTCAGATCTATCTTGGTGACCTTTCCTTGCATTGTTTATTTGATGGTGTTTATTCTTCTCTTCAAATCAATATATTCCACCTAGAATTCTTGGTAGTGTTGTCTTTGTAGTCATAAATCTTTTAATCAGTTTTTTATTATGGAAAGGTTTGATTTCTCCTTTAATTTTAAAAGATACTGTTGCTGGGTATAATAATCTCAGTTGATAGACATCATCATTCAGAACTTGGGGTAAATCTTTCAAGGCCTTCAAATTCTTCTGTTGAATTATTAGGTGTCATTCTGATAGGCCTGCCTTTATAAGTAACTTGACCTTTCTGCCATGCAGGTTTCAAATCCTTTCTTTATTCTGTATTTTTAATGTTTTAACTGTAATATGCCATGAATAAATTCTTGTCTTGTGTTGTCTATTTAGTGTTTGGTAGGCACCTCTTTCTCTTGTTTGGGAAATTCTGTTCTATGATTTCAGTGATGTTATTCTCTATATCTGCTGTTGTATTAATCTCCTTCTATGCCCATATTTCAGAAGTTAGGTCTTTCCATGATGTTCCCAAACTCCCTCCTAAATTTTTTTTTAAACTGTTACTGAGAGATTCAGTTTCTCTATTTTGTTCTCCATCCCCAATTTTTTATTTTCAAAGGATACATATGTTGGTGAGGTTTTACACTGAGGATTTTGTTGGTTTATTAAGCTTTTCATTTCCAGTATTGGATTTAAGAAAATCCAAACAGACACAATCTCTTCTCTCAGCTTGAAATGCTCTCCCTACCCCAGATAGAGATGGAAACCCTTCTGTGTGTGCTCATCACACTTTGGAACATTTTGTGTTGGAATTGCATCTCTTTCAATCAGACTAAGCATTTTAGCAATGGGATATTTGTCACACACACACACACACACACACACAATCACATAGAAAGACAGACAGACAGAGAGAGAGTAATTGAATTTCATCCCCCAAGTGGTTAATTAGCACATCTTCAAGACCTGGTTCAAATGTTTCTTCTTCATTGAATCCTTTCTTGATTACCCCAGGAATCCATAACAATTTCTCCTAGTGTTTTTCTCTGCTTAATATACTGATTTTCTTTTTAAAATTTGTCTGCTACAGAATTGAGTTGCTACAGGGTAGAGAACATCACTCCACCTTTTGGCTAGTTCAATTTAGGACTCAACAAAACTACTAGATGAATAATAAATTCATTTATTTACAGAAATTATTTCTTTAAGAAATCCAAGCCCTATTTTTATGGCTGGGATTGACTTCCTCATTTCATTTCTCTCTTTGTTTTTGTCTTCTTTAAGTTGTTTGACTATAGTTAGAATCATTTTTTTTAAAAAATTTTTGTAAGTTCTTCCATGTCATTTTTATTAGTGGTCATTACTATGTGGCTGTTATTCTTTGGAGGAGAAATGTTATTTTGATTTTTTCATGTTTTTATTTTTGTGTTGGAATTTTCATATTCACAGTTTGTTGGCTGAGTCTTTTTCTTTCTTTTTTGTTCATGCCATATGTATTCTGGACAGGTGTGTCCAGTGTTCAGGATAAAGCTAATTCATTTTGGGTTTGGACATTGATTCCCTCTGTTAATCTGGTATTTGAGTATACAGCCTCATTTCAGATCTCCTGCTTTCTGCTGCAGTCTGGTGTCTTCAGCAGTCTGGTCAAGGAACCTGGAAGAAACATCCCTGGTGGTGTGGACTGGTTCTGTGTCTCACGAACAGAGGATATGGGAAAACCCAGTACTGCAGTTGGCAGATCGGTGGGACTCTGGTCACATGTGATAGCTGGTTAAAGGAATCCTTCTGGAAATCAGGCAGTGATGTTGTGAGTGTCAGAAGGAAAGAGATAGTCAGATAGGATGTGTAGATCCTTTACAAGCAGCCTCAGAACTTGAGTGACCCTAGTGGAGGGAGAAGTGGAAGATGTAGCCTACCTTGGTCTTTGCCACATGTGATTGCTACAGGGCCTATGGTAGTAAGGTGGGGTGGACCTGGTGAGCTCCAGAGGGAAGGAGACAGGCCCAGAGGAGGTCAGTGTCTCTGGAAAGTAGCTGTGGGACTTTGGTGATCTGATCGGGCCAGAAAGTGCAGGTAGTCTTTCTGGTTCTACACTCAAATATTTTTCAGAACTCACCCTTTTCCAATTTCCCCATCATAAAATTTTATGTTATTATCACTGCCTTTTAATTTTTATATTATAGGGAAACACAATGGCAAACAGCTATTATAAATTCAGTAATGATTTTTTGCAGATAATATATTTTATTTATATATAATGCACTTGAAAAAAACCCAAGTGTGGCTATATACACAAACCACTATTTTTTTTCTAAGGGAGCAATGACACTTAATGCCCACTAAAATCTGAAATCTTTTGCGGTAGCTCCATATTGTTCAAGGGCACTTGGCTCATAACTTGAAAACTTGGTTTACAATATCGGGCATATAAAAGTTGAAGTGATTAATGTTGGGAAGGTTCATCTGAAATATACTTAACCCTTCCTGGATGTTCAGCTTCTTTGACTGAATTTCTAATGCTTGGTGCTCAGTCCTTCTGTAGAGGAGAATAAACAAACAGTGTCTATACAGTTCATTTGGGAAAATGCTGAGCATCCCAAGGGACATACTTCCATACATTCCCTTCTCTCTGTTGTTATTCTTGTATTTCTTTTGGGGATGCTTTTGACTGCCAGCATCAAAGTATCCTCTACCTGGCCATGATATGGATTGTAAAAGTCATGTAATACAAGGCAAAATCATATTGGATCAACAGTAGCTGGAGGCATTGCTTTTGTGTAAGAGTTAATACTAGACATTCCTTTTAATTTGAATTTTAATTCTATTTTCCTTATACTACTGAGGCCTGGGAAGTTAACTCAGAGAGCTAAAGAGGATTCAGGATTACAAGAAGTTGTTAAAAAGGGAACAGATTGTCGTACAGATCAAGAGTAGCTCAACACTACTCATGGTTTGTGTTTATTTGGCTCCTGCTATGCCAAGATAGTTGCAGAAATTCAATAACAAGATATATGAAAATGCACATATTCCAGTTGTTATATCTGCTTTCTTCCTGAGAATCTATTTCTCTTCATTCTTATAATCGAGAAGACAGAGCTCAGAGTGACTTGCGACTTACTCAAGGTCACAAAGCTATTAAACAGCAGAGCCAGGGTCAGATTCAGGTTCTATGACAGTGAGAAGCACAGACAAATTAACTTAGAATTTGCTAAGAGGCCCCCACTGCTTCCCCGGGTCATTTGAGACTGGGATCGGCTACTCAGTTGTCAATAGCCAGTGTTCCTCACTAGAGAGAGCTAGCTGCCTTCTTGTGGACCCACTGGTGTGTGTGTATTGGGGGCGTCCTGTCATCTAGAAAAGGAGAGTTCAGTGGGGGTGGTTCTGCATAGAGAAAACAGAAATTCTAGCTTTTGCTGTCAAGAAAAAAAAAGATAAAACAAAAACAAACTTGTGAACCCCAAACCCCACGTGTGTCAGTGTCTGATTTTTAATAAAATTCCCAACGTATCTAAATCTCAGTTCCCTTTTCTGGAAATTAATGATTTATTTGGGTAGTGTTGTTGAGCTCTAACCTTAAATTGGCTACAAGGTGTAATGATAGTCTCTGTCCTTCAGTGACGCAGTTCTTTGGCAGATGAATTAAAAATAAAATCAGTGCATGAAGTGGAGAAAAATACTAGAAGAAATTGTGACTGATGCCTGGTGAAATCAAGAAAGACTTCAATGAAGAAGAAACATTTGAAACAGATCTTAAATATGTACAAATTAATCACATAGGGGATTAAATTCACCCCCCCCCCGTGTGTGTGTGTCCAGTACGTACCAGTTACTGTGGAAGGCTTTGATGTATGTAACTTTGACAGAGACATAGATCTCATTGCTAAAATTCTTACTCTCATTGAGAAGGAAAGAATTTACAACATACAATGCTGCAAGGTGTGATGAGCACACACAGGAGAGCCTCCAATCTGGGACAGGGGAGAATTTCTTGCAGAGAGGACAGCTTGTGTCAAGATGATAAATCATGGAAGGTCACAGCATGCCCCAGCACTGTGTTGAAGGGGAAGAATGTGCAGACTGGAGAATGATTTAAGGAGCAACCTGAAAAAGGTTACATATGTCTAATTAAAAGTTCAGATTTTAATCTGAACACAATGGGTGACTTTAATCAGGGAAACACAGCAAATGAGAGGGTTTTGTTTATGTTATTGCTTAGAGAGAGTAAGAACAGAGATAGGGGAATTTTCTCAGGAACTAGAAATACAGTAGTCATTGTGTCATTTTCTCCCTGAGATTTCAGTTACCTGCATAAGCCACTTTTGTTATAAAAATATTAACTATTAACTACTGTAGTAGGAGGCCACTTGTTCATTTCCAGGATATCGAGACTCCCGAAATAACCACACAGAAATTGTATTAATTAAATCACTGCTTGGCCTATTAGCTCTAACTTCTTATTGACTAGCTTTTACATCTTAATTTAACCAATTTCTAGTAATCTGTGTATCACCATGTAGCTTTGGCCTACTGGCAAGGTTCTGACCAGCATCTGTCTCTGGCAGGGCTACATGGCTTCTCTCTGACTCCACCTCCTTTCTCCCAGCATTCAGTTTAGTTTTCCTCACCTAGCTCTGTTCTATCCTATCAGGCCAAGCCAGTTTCTTTATTCATTAACCAATAAAAGCAACACATATAAAGAAGGACTTCCTACAGTGAATTACATAAATAACATAATTCTCCAGCTTTAATTGTGTTCTATTCGAGTAGTGCGAAGAGGTCTTTGACTGTCTCTTTCTTGCGTGGGATGTGAATCACCATCTGTCCAGTGTAATCCGATAGTATACACTACCTACCCCTTAGTACTTTGGGACCCATCTTGGTTATTAACTAGGCTGTATTGGTGTTGCAATTTTTCAGTCCAAGGAACATGTGTTATACTTACTTAATAATGGCCTCAAAATGAAAGATTATTGATGCCGGCAGTTTGAAATATTAAGCAGAGAACACAAAGCACCTTTAAAATCTATCATCCCACATCACAAATGAAGGTGAGAGGATATAGAAAGGCACATTAGCATGGCTTTTTAAACTATGACTTTACTTTAGTAAGCATGTGTTGTAAAAAAAAATCAAAGAATATAAGTAGTTCAGTACAACTAGTAATGCCAGATATCCACTGGGGTCCTTAGTAGGTAAAGGGAGCTACTGTAATGAGCCGGAGGAGCAGATGCGGGCAGGAGAGCATCAGTGTGAGAAGGTACAGTAGCGTGGGAAGAACTGGACTAGAAATTGACTTCAGATTAGAAGGTTGATGAAGGTCTCGGGGTGAAGAAGCCAGGAAATTTTTAAGTTCCCATCCTGAAGGACAAAGAGCAAGGTGGATTTTTCCGAGGAAGATGGAAGTGGGATTTAAGGCAAGACCTCAGAAAGAGCTTGAGGTCTGGATTTGTTGATCATAAGTAGGTGTGCTGTTGGAATCAGGGGATTGGGAGGAAAGGGAGCTAAGGAGAAATCTGGGGGGAGGGTAATATTTTGAGGCAGATTAGTGGCTAATCTTGAGAAGGAAGATGAACTATGACTGATGTTCTAGACACTACAAGGGGCAAGGAGCCCATGTAAGGCAGGACGGACATTGAAAAGGACTCACTGGGTAGCGGCTAAGAGCGGACTTGAGCAAAGGCCACAACTTTCCAGGAAAACTTAATGATGTGGATGAGGTGATCTGCCTGAGAGCAACTGATAATGAAATGAGACAAATGTCACCACTAAGCTACCTACTTGCATTTTCTCTCCTCCCACTCCCCAACTCCTCACAGACCCTCAGTGTTAGCTGCCCACCCTGTCTTGAAATCAAGCCCCCTGCCTTGCTACATCTGCCTTTAAGCCACGATGCCTTTGTTTCTTTGTTTAGATTTCTCTGCCAGCCTCTGTTTACCCATTAGCACCTGCAGATCTTCAGGACATGGTTAGGTATTTACCCCAGAAAGTCTTCTTGGTGTTAGAACCCACTCCCCTTTCTCCAAGGTACCCATCCAGGGCTGGGCAAATTGCCCATCTCTGGTTTTCCATAACTCATCACGTGTCCACACTTACCACATAGTACCTGTCTCGAACATCACTGGGACAGGTTCTCTGTTCTCTGTGTGCTATCCATAGCTGTTTCTCTTACAAGTCCCACAATCCAGTCCAGTGTTGGAGCTTCAAAGTCTCAATAAACTGTTGTCAAATAAAATAATCAAACAAGATGCAAACACCCATGTGTTGCTTCCTTTTCTAGAAATCAGAGCAGTGAGTAGCCCTCTACCACACACCTAAAGAGCCCAGCAGCCCATCAGAAACTGTGGGACCACAACAGCATGCAGCACTAATTGCAATATCCATCTCATGTGTGTGCGAATCTAGAAGCAACATGTCAGGGAGCATAGCTCCTGATCTGCAACCCCCCCCCGCCCCCAAGTTATGAGCCTAGCTGTGTAGAAGTGATGAGCAGCACACTGCTTGATAAAATTATTTCTGTCTGGTAAGTGTGGGTGGGCATGCGGGTACACGAGTGTGTGCAAAACCAGGGCAGGCGGGACAGGAGCTGATAGGAAGTCAAATTACAGAGACTTCAGGAACGAAAGCACGGTGTGATAAACTCCCTAGGGACCTCATCAAGTTTGGGGTTAGAGAGCATGAACAAGGGAAGAAATATCCGATTGTTGTATTTCCAGGATGCTACCTGACTTTCATGCTCAATGTGGTGTCTAGCCACAAACACAAATTCATGGGCACAAACCTTACACAAATGAGCCCCGGGGCCTGTGGTCTTCTGGAACTGCAGCTTAACTGCCTGACATAAGCAGGCTTGACACAAGCCCGAGAGTTTATTTAGCAAGAAATGCTGTCTTCTGAGAATCTTTGATGCTTCTGGGAAGGGTGGTGGTGGCGATGAAGAGGGAGATTCGGTTTCTCTTCCTAGTACTGCTACATGGGAAAAACATTTGACTTCTCTGAGCCTTTGTCTAATTGTCCTCAAAAGAGGCTTCGCAGGAATAGATTGCCAGGGTTCCTTAGGGTATGATGATAAAATGCTACCCTCTCAATTTTATAAGCATTGATACATGCCAAATGCAAGCTCATTTGGAGAAACCGAACTTTACGTGGTCCATTTCCTAGCCTGACAATCTAGACTACTCCCATTACTTCCAACACTGGTTTTCTCCTGTTCGTACAGCCCTGTTTGTTTGGCCGAGTCTTTGCTATTTTTATCTCCTAGCCTTTGGCAATTCCCATTTCTCTTGGTCTGACTTTGAGCAGTGCTGAATGGGAAGTTGTGAGCGTCCAAGAGCGGTCATAGAATATGCAGAGAGGAGTAAAGGAGAAATGGAAATCTGCTTCGTTTGTAGCAGTACACTTTCATGGGGCTTCTCTGCAGTTGCCCAGAAACCCAGCCAGGATTACTATCCAACTGCCGTCCCACAGTGCCTGCAATAACAGTACATCGCAGTGTCAGGCCTGGAGGGTTCTCTTGTAGATGTAAGAATCCTGGAAGGTTACACACTCTGCTCTATGTGCTATCAACAGAGGTGACATGTTATTTTTCAGCAATAGAGGGGTGGCCAAGAGTTTTCACGGAGCTTACTGCACTGAAATCCCCCCTGGACATGTAGAGACAGTCTGTTCACTGATAGCTCTTGAAACAGGTTCTTAATTTTCCTTGAGTCTCCTTCCAGATTCTCAATTGCTATTACTCTAACAATTCAACTTACATTATCTGTGTTTAGGAAAGTCAGCAGGGACTTAGCAAATAATGGGAGTCCATGGGTTTTATTCAACAGCCTCAATTTATTCAACAAATACGTATTACATGCCTACTGTGTGCCAGCCCATTTACCAGAAGCCATAATTATACAAATGAATAAGGCTTCAAATCTGGAACTCTAAGATTCTATGACCAGTAGGAGAAAGCATCCAGACCAGAAAATTGTCAGCAACGCTACGGCACTGAGAGCTGCTAATCAATGCAAACAGGTAATGACCACTATTTCTTCCATGGGAAACTGATGTTTGGTGTCTGGGGAGATTTTAAAAGTAGAAACTGAGTAAGGTGTCTAGGGGAAGAAGGGATTGCCCCCAGGAGACATGCACAAGTGTCAAGGGACACTGTGTGGGAGATGGAGAGTGGTTCTCGGGGACTTCAGTATAGGTTTCTCCACCTTGTTCCACTGAGACACAATCTCTCCCTGAACCTAGAGCTGTTAGCTGTTGTGTGAGCAAGCCCCAGCAATCGCACTGTCCCCTTCCCCAAGCTTTGTTCCCCAACCTGGCCTTTGACTTGACAACTGGGGATCTGAACTCAGGACCTCGTGCTTGTACACTGAGCCATCTCCTCGGGCTTTCACAAGATGGTGGACTATGAAGGTCAGCTGGTAAAGGGAAGTAAAAAGATCAGATTGCTGAGGCTGCCTGGTTCATGTGGTGCTGAGCATTGTGCCCATACCATCTCGGATCCTATCAGATGTCTGGGGCACAGACCATTCTCCAGCCTATGGCTTATGAGACAAAGACAAGTTTCTAAACAGGTCCTGGGTGTTTTTATAACACACTGGTCTGGTTTGGCTGTGGTTTGTTCCCACTGAAACTCAGGTTGCAAGGTAATGCTTTCACTCATCCTTTCTGCTAGCCCTGCAAGGAAGATACCATTACATCCATCTTACTATGTGCCTCACTGCATTTTGTATTGCTAGAATGGAATCCCTAGTGCTAGAGAATGTATAAAACAAAAGAAAAATATTTGCCTACAGATTCTGGCAGCTGGAGGGTCTCAGCACATAGCGCCTAGCGTGGGAGCCTTAAGAGGTGATTAAATCATGGTGACTCCACCCTCCTGAATGGCTTAATGCTGTCTCCCCAGATTGGGCCACATCTGGTGGGAGATAGAGGTCAGGAGATCAGGAATTCAAGGACATTCTCAGCTGCATAGGAAGTTCAAAGCCAGTCTGGGCTACGTAAAACTCTACCTTAAGATAACAGCAACATGACAAAATGAAAGAAGAGAAAGTTTGGGTCATTATAAAAAGATGAGTGGGAATGTATTCAGTCTCGTTTTACTTCTCAGGGAAATACTCATCCTGTATATGGCCAGTCTGCTTCCCACTTCTCTTTCTATCTCTACCCCATGTTGGGCTGCATCCTAGAGGCCCTCACCAGAGAGCGCTATGCTATTTGTACTCTCCAGATGCCAGGATCACCAGCCAAGTAAGTCTCTTTCCTTCATGTATTAACGCAAAACAGACCGAGGCACATCAAATGGGTGAAATATCTTCCTTACAGGGTTGACATCCAAGTTAAATACAGAAATTGGAGAGCCTTCTGCTTTTCTCTGGTTGCAAATCCTACTGCCTGTTAAAACGGAACCTTGCAAACAGAGTGCATGTATTCTGACCAGCCCAACCAGCAGCTCCTTGGAGGTCCTGCTTGTGAGCACTGAGCAGGGAGCAGCTGAAGAGAGGAGAATGCTCTTTCTCTTGCACTCTAAGAGTCACGTGTACGCAAAGCCAACAACCTGTGAACAGAGTACGGAGCACAAATGGCATGGGAGGCAGAACTGTAGTCATGGGGCTTCCATCGGATAATCTACCTCAGGTGAAAGTGTATGCTGCTGAATGGTCCAGTAGCTAATTAGGAGAGAAGGGCTGTGTGGGCTAGCCGTGGAGTATTGTTGTAAGCATAGTGTATTAACAAGTGTCAAATGCCATAACAAAGCTGATACAAATAACTGATACTGACAATATCATCAGTGATTGCTCAGCTTCCACAAGAGGTTGTGCTTAATGTATTTTTTCCTATTATTTATTTTATTTGTGCATTTAGTTTATGCCTCACAAACCCCACAGGTCAGTACTATTGACCCCATTCCATGGATGAACCACAGAATGGTCATGTTAAAAAGCAGGCTAGAGTTGGGAGAACTCCCCAGAGCACAGACCTGACTCCAGGGCTATTTGGGTTTTGTCTGCCTTCTAGGGAGAGTCAGTACCATGGATTCCTTCCTACCTGCAATGGGGAAGGACAGGGATGGTGGGACCTTGTATAATCAGAGTTGTACACAGCAGCCCAGAGCTTTGGAGGGAAGACAACTCCACACAGCTGTGAATGAAGAAGCTTCTTCTGTGAGGCTGCGCTGGGAAGCTGTGCTCCGTTAACCCCCTCCAATGAGAGCTCACTGATAACTACACATTACAGCTGGAATCGCAGGCAGTAATTACTAGACAGGAATTTAGCCTGAAAGGTGAGATGGGAGCAGCTGGCGTTGTCAGGCTTAGGTCTTCTTGCCCACGGTTAATGTCTGTAGACACAGGAGAGTGGGACCCTGGGACCTGGAGGAGGGGAGGAATTTTGAAATTCTAGGTGCCCTCTGCCCCCCAAAATAGAAAAACCATAAACAACTCTACCCAGTACCCAAACTCATATATATTCAAATGCTTTGACAAAACGATCAAAGCAGGATATTAGGGAAAAAATAGATCAATTTTTGGCTGTCTCATTAGAACAAAGCTATTTTGACAAGCTGCACTCCCAGTGCCTGAATTGACCTCGGCAGAGCCTCAAGAGAAGACGGCAGCTCCACGCCCCTGATACCTGGTGGGCTTTTACATTTTCATCTTAACTCGCTTTCATTTGGCTCCTCTTGCCCAAACTTCACAGTTTGGTTTCGCGGCTACTGCTATTTTGGATTTGTGAAGTCATTTCTATTCTTAAGTGAGGAAGTGTGGTCAGACAGTGTGAGCCCACAATCAGGTGCTCCAGCATCTCCCTGCCACAGACAGCAAAGATCCACCAAGTCTGTCTGCTCTGCTTTCCAGGAGGCAGCAGGACTGGGTGGGGCTTGTGCTTCTTGTGAGACACCCAGAACAGGAATAAAAGCTATCTCCATTATGCTTTTGATATACCCATAGTGCTTTGCAAATCCCTAGTCTCCTAGCATTACCTATAGGTTGGTCTTACCTGGAAATGAACAGGAATTTCCTCCCGCACCCTGAAGACTGTTCAACTAGGGTCACCACCACCATCACATCTGATTGATCCCAGGCCTGTGAACACACCAAGGCACCTGGCTAGCCTGCTCATTTCCCCCTCTCTTTCCTGTTCCACCTCTGATTGGGAAAATGTTTTTCCGTCTTAAAAATGCATGGACATAGATGATAAATGAAGACTGAGAGCTAAATTCACTATTACTATTCTACTCAAACTTGTTTGTTTTCCATGAAAACTCAATAATGGATCTAAACCCTTTGCTGTTATTTTAAGGAGTTGCTGGTGCATCATAGACATCTTTGAAAACATTTTCCTTAGATTCATGATTCTACTTCAAATGTAATCATTTTCTCTCCTCCCTTATTTGTTTTGTTTTCTTTTCTTTTTTCAAAGTCTTTGCAAGAGCAAAGATCCATGACCAGCTGTGAGTTGCAACAGCTTCTCTGGAGCTGGAATATCACCGATGCTACGCACCCCACCCCCAGTCCGATTCCTGATTGTGGGTGTCTTGGCCCCTGCTAGCACACAGTACTTCCCTGAATTTCCTACCATGAGTACTAGGAAAAGGCTCAGCCAAGACTGCAGGGGGATCAGATGGCAGTGTTGAGTCAGTCAGCCTCTGTCATGATTCTACTAGCAGACCATGAAACTGAGAATTGATATTCCAAACGAAAGGAAAAAAAATTAAATTCATTAAAGGTCCATTACATAATTGCTTAATCACATAATTTTGCTTTTGGAAGGGAACATTTTATTGATCATTTATTCCAACCTCATCTTATTACTGGTGAAGAAACTAATATCAGAAGGGAGTTCAACTGCCTCCCTAGCTGAAGGTCATCTGGGTGGGTGGAGATGGGAAAACTGGATTCGCGTTTTCCTATGGAAGGCTCTTGCCTGCCTGTCTCCCTACTCCTGACTTCCACACAAACCAGGGAGATTCAATCAGCATGTCTGGTTATTTTGCTTATGCATACATTAGGGAAATGATATGCAAAGACTAATCAAGTGAAACAGGTTGCAGTGGCTTCTGATGACTCACGTATTGAGATTACTCGGTCCCAGTTCCTGGAGCTCAGAGGCAGAGGCCACCAGGCTGTATCCATGCCTCCCCTTCCATCTCTTAAGCTGGATTCCTGGCCAGGAGCTCCCACTTTAGAGCATCAGAGGACCTTTCTGGAAATGTGACCCTTAGCTCTGAATAAAAATTTCTGTACAGAATCTCACTGTTAATTGAGGCTTAGTACTTGGGATTACCGGTGGAGAAGGTTGTAGAGAGGAGTGCAAGATCTGGACGAAATCAGGGTGTTCCTGCATGGAGGTAAGGTGTGCTTCTCCTGCCAGTCTGGAGGAAATCTGCACCAAGTTCATCCTACTTTCTTTCCTTCTTCTTCTTCTTCTTCTTCTTCTTCTTCTTCTTCTTCTTCTTCTTCTTCTTCTTCTTCTTCTTCTTCTTCTTCTTCTTCTTCTCCTCCTCCTCCTTCTTCTTCTTCTTTTTTATTAAGAACTTTTAAAAATACAAATTTTCTCATTTACGTAGCTATTCCCATTCCCACTCCCTCTCCTCCTCACTGCTTCCTCTACCTTCCTCTACCTCACCTCCCCATCCACTCCTCAGAAAGGGTAAGGCTTCCCATGAGGAGTCGACAAAGTCTGACACTTCACTTCGAGGCAAGACCAAGGCCCTCCCCCCATATCTATGCTGAATAATGTATTTCTCCAAAAAGAATGTGCTCCTAGATACCAGTTCAAGCACAAGGGATAAATCCTGATCCCACAGCCAGTGGCCCCACAACTGTCCAGGTCTTACAACTGTTCTCTACATTCAGTGGGCCTAATTTGGTTTGCCTGCTATCAGTCCAGAGTCAGTGAGCTCTCACTAGCTCAGGTCAGCTGTTTCTGTGGGTAGCACCATCATGGTCTTGACCCCTTTGCTCACATTATTGCTCCTCCTTCTCATGGGCTGGACTGATGTATCTCAACCCAGTATTTTGCTGTAGATCTACTTCCATCCATTGCTGGTTGAAGGTTCTATGATGACAATAAAGGTAGTCATTAGTCTTATTACAGGGGAAGGTCAGTTTAGGCACCCTCTCCACTGTTGCTTAGAGTCTTAGTTGGAGTCATCCTTAAGAATTCCTGGGAAATTCCCTCGTGCTGTGTTTCTCAATAGCCCTATAATGCCTCCCTTAATCAAAATATCCCTTTCCTTTCTCTCCTTTACTGTCCTTCCCCCTTCATGAGCATCCCACTCCCTCATATTTTCCTCCTCTCTTCTGGTCTCCCTTCTCATTCCCCGCATTCTCCTCCCCTCCTAATTTTTTCAGGATATCTTGTCCATTTTCCCTTCCCAGGGGAATCCATATATGACTTTCTTAGGGTTTTCCTTGTTACTAGCTTCTCTGAGATCATGAACTATATAGGCTGGCTATCCTTTGCTTTATGTCTAATATCTACTTATGAGTGAGTACATACCATGTGTTTCTATCTGTGTCTGAGTTACCTCACTCAGGATGTTTTTTTTTCTAGCTTCACCCATTTGCATGCAAATTTCAAGATGCCATTGTTTTTTTTTTACCACTGAGTAGTACTCTAATGTGTAAATGTACCACATTTTCTTTATCCATTCTTCAGTTGAGGGGCATCTAGCTTGTTTCCAGATTCTAGCTATTATGAATAATGCTATAGTGAACACATTTGAACAAATTTCCTTGTGGTATGAGTGTACATCCTTTGGGTATATGCCCAAGTATGATATTGCTAAGTCCTGAGGTAGACTGATTCCCAATTTTTCTGAGAAACTGCCATACTGATTCCCAAAATGGCTGTACAAGTTTGCACTTCCACCAGCAATGGAGGAGTGTTCCCCTGACTCCACATCCTCTCCAGCATAAGCTATCATTGATGTTTTTGATTTTAAGCATTCTGACTGGTGTAAGATGGTATCTCAGAGTCGTTTCGATTTACATTTCCCTGATGGCTAAGGATGTTGAGCAATTCCTTAAGTATCTTTGGCCATTTGCAGTTCTTCTTTTGAGAATTCTTTGTTTAGATCTGTACCTCATTTTTGATTGGATTATTTGGTAATTTGATGCCTAATTTCTTGAGTTCTTTATATATTCTAGAGATCAGTCTTCTGTCTGATGTTGGGTTAGTAAAGATCTCTTCCCATTCAGTAGGCTGCTGTTTTGTCTTAGTGATTGTGTCCCTTGCCTTATAGAAGCGTCTTAGTTTCAGGAGGTCCCATTTATTAATTGTTGCTATTTGTATCTGTGTTTCTGGTGTTATATTTAGGAAATGATCTCCTATGCCCATAAGTTCAAGGCTACTTCCCACTTTCTCTTCAATGAGGTTTAGTGTGGCTGGATTTATGTTGAGATCTTTGATCCATTTGGACTTAAGTTTGGTATATGGGGATAGATATGGATCTATTTGCATTCTTCTACATGTTGACATCCAGTTATACCAGCACCATTTGTTGAAGATGCTTTCTTTATTTCACTGTAAAATATTAGCTTCACAAATTAGGTTTTCATAGGTGTGGATCAATATCAGGGTGTTCGATTCATTTTCATTGGTCCACCTGTCTGTTGTCTGTTTTTATGCCAATACCAAGCTATTTTTATTCTTAATCTAACCTGGAAAGTACCTAGAATCTAGGGTATTTTCTGATCCAATCTGATGATTGCTATGGTTTGTCCCCTAAGTGTAGGTTTGGAAACTTAATTACAGTACAGAGTGTTGGTTAAATAAAAAGTGATCAGGGCTGATATCATTACAGAGGGAATGGACTAACTTTTTACAAGAGTGGGTGTGTTTGATCCTTATCCTAACTGTCGGTCTGGCTCTCATGCTCTCTTGTGCTTCCATCTCCCTCACGAGGTGATGTAGTATAAAGGCCCTTGCTATATGCAGATGATGATAGATTTCTCAGCCTATATAACTCCGAGAAATAATTGCACATTCTTTGTGCATTACCAAGAATGTGCTATTCTGTTGTAGACAGAAAATTGGCACCAGGAGGTAGGGTTATTGCTACAACAAAGAGCTGAAACTGTGCAAGCATCTTTGGGACTGGGTAATGAGTAGAGGCCGGGAGAGTTTGGAGAGTCAGATTTGAAAGGATCTAGATTGCCATAAAATAAGCGTTTAGGGCAGTTCTGGGGAAGTAAAGCACATAAGGAAAGTTTGTAACTTCCTAGCAGTGACTTACATTGCAGTGAGTAGGCTGCTGTTCAGAATGTAGACTGTAAAGGTCATTTTAATGACATCATAGATAGAAATATAGAGCAAGGTGCTAGGAGGTGCTTGCCCTTGTGGCAAGGTGGCAAAGAACTTGGCTAGGTCGTGCCTTTGCCCATTGGCTTTAAGGAAGGCTGGCATGAAGAGCTTAGCTATCTGATAGACAAATTTTCTAGAAAACTGTATATGGGGCTGTGTGACTACTTTTAACCACATGCAGTAAGACTTGAGAGGAAAGAAATGGCTCAGAAAAGGAATCTATAACTAAAGGAGAAACAGAATGGAAAATGTGGAAAATGTACAGCCTGGCCATGTGAGAATGGAAAGGTGCGTGGAGGTACAACCTAAGGGTGTGGCCAAGCACTCTTTAAGGTTAATACAGATGGCCAGAAATGACCATCAGCACAATGGGAAATAGCCCCAAAGACATCTGGGAGATCATCCAAGCTATTCTTCCTATCCTCAGACTCAGACCTCTCAAAGGGCTAGATGGTTTCAAAGGATGGGCCCAGGGCTATAGTCCTCTGTTTAATGACCAGAGCTGTGTTAGATCTCTGCTCTCTGAATTCAGCCCACCATTCTTGAGGGGTCTCAGCCATGGCCCCTTACGGTACCAGACACAGTTCTGGAGGGAACAAGTCATAAGGGTTGGTGGCATTTATGTTTGCCAGCTCTGAAGATGTGCAGAATTCAAGACACATAGAGCCATAGTAGCCTCCACTTAGATCTCAAATTGTGTATCAGACAGATTAAATACATTTGCTTCAGGCATGTAGCCACTCCGCGGAGCCCATGACAACAATGTAAGTAACAGTGCAGGGAGCAACTCCAGCCTGGGACAGCTGTAATTACCAAGAGTGTTGAGGTGTGGACTCAGCACACTGGCCTGAGACTTTGAAGACTAGAATTTTCTCCTCAAATACACCCAGGGTTCAGGAGGAGCAGTCAAAAGAGATGACTCTTTGGCTCTAAGAATCATGAAAGGGGAGGAAGAAATATTGAAGGAGTGTTGCAAGTACGGGCTAAGGCAATACATGTGAAACAACACAAGCAGAGGGTAATGCAATACATGTGAATAACACAAGCACAGGGTAATGCAATACATGTGACATAACACAAGTACAAAGTGATGCAATACATGTGACATAACACAAACACAGGGTGATGCAATACATGTGACATAACAGAAGCACTATTTCCCCATCCTATTGTTTCTGTAACTATATTAATAATGACTTTTCACCAGTGCAGCTTGGATGTTAGAGAAAAGGCTGCAATAGAGGTAGATGGGCTGCTGAGCAGAAAGTGTCATAGCCAAACATTTTCATAAACCAGAAGTTTAATGAATACACAGGGCATAATTTTCTAAAGCCTTGTACATGGCTTTTATACCCTCTCAAACTGGCAAAATATGAACATATTCACTAACGAGACCCAAATACATAATCAAAATTAACAGATGAACAAATAAAGAAAATGGAATATCTACGCAGTAGAGTTTCATTTAGCCACAAAGAAGAATGAGATTAGATGATTTATAGGAAACAGGTGCACCTGGAGATCGTCATGTTAAACTCCCTAAGTCAGTCTTACAATGAAAAGAATAACTTAGTTTCCTTCATGGCTGGAAGTTAGAGGGAAAAGGACCTGAGATTAAAAATGAGGGCTACAAGGGATATGGCAAAGGAGGAGGCAAGGAGGAGAAACACAAAAGAGTAATGAGGGGGGGAGATGATGTCTCTACATTTTATGCACATAGAAGATATCATAATTATACCATAAATTACAATTAATATTCAGTGATATAAATGAAAACAAAAGATTTCCTCTTATTTTCCTGTTTGGGCTTTCAAATGCCTTGGGTAATGTCACCCCTTTCTTCTTGTCCATGTTTCCTCTTTAGAAAGGGAGTATCTGGCTTACGTCAATGCTGCTACTCTATTTTGAAAATGTGTAACTTATTTTGATGCCATGGGCTCTCAGACAGAGCAGAATTCCCCTCAGAATGGATCATGCTTGGTGTCGCACCCACTTTTAATTTTGACGAGACGAGGTACCTTGGAGTTTTCATTTGATTCAGGAACAAGTAAAGACAGTGATTACTCTGGGGATGCAGTAAGTATTCTTTGCATTGTGAGGAAGGGCATGAATTGGGGCCCGGGCAGACTACTGTACACACACACCTGTGGTTTGAACATGTCCTCCAAAACATATTTGAAACATATTCTCTAAGCAAAAAGTGGGATGGGTCAACCCTAGAAAGAGGTGATTTGCTCATAAATACGATTGCCATCATAAATAGGATTAAAGCCATTGTTTCAGGTGTGTATTAATTATCAGAAGCATGGGCTTGCCATAAGAGTAAATTTTGCTACTTCTTTTTATTTTTTTTATATTTATTTACCAATTTGTTTGGTGGTACACTGGGTAATTTGCCTCGGGCATGCTGTGTAAGCACCCTATATCTGAGCTGTGCCCCAGTCCCTTTCTTGCCACAGAAGGAAAGCCTCTCTCTGGGAATGGCTGGCACAGCATCCACTGGTTGGCACAGCATGGGCACCTTCATCAGATTCCAGTGCTTTGACTTTGGGCTTCTCATCCCCCAGTCTGGAAAATACACTTATTTTCTTTATGTCATTCAGTCTGTGCTACCTGTTATAGTGACATAAAACAGAATAAGACAATCATGTCTCAGCAGGAATGTGGAGCCACCAAACCTACATGAAAAATATCCAGTTCTGGCTTTTGCGTCTTGGGACTGACAGGAGATATAACAGGCAAGAGCAGCCACAAGATGCTTGGGCATCTTCAAAGTCATGGGAATAATGATGGGATTCACACCAAGAGATGAAATCTAAAGTGTCCGCCTTTATTTTCTGTTTCTTGTTAGGCCCTCACATCGGCAGCTGCACGTGAGCTGGCCTGCAGGGGTGGTCAGTGTGAGTCAAAGGCCATTTTCAATTTCTAGCCTGCAGGACAGGAGTCTTTCCCAAGGAGCAAGGTAAAATTAGACTTACCTTGTTCCCAATGTGGTCCACAGGACACCAGTCCACTATTTTGAGACCTCTATCTGCTCCTGAGTAACTGGAAGTGGTGGATAAACTCTTCTTTTGAACACCAAGTAACATGGCATGGCCAGGCTCCGACCTGGAGGACAGTAGAAGAGAGGGGACAAACTATGGTTCTGAGGAGAGGTGTCACTTGTGGACAGCTACAGCGAGCATTTTTGGCTAGGCAACCCTAATAGTACCTTTCAGCCTTTGAAGAGGGCCTGGCAGCAGAGTGAGGGTTAGGACAGAGATGGACGGAAACCAAAATCCTGTCCAACTGGTGTTAGATTTTCTCTGTGAGTCAGCAGCTCTTCCCGGCAGCTGTGCATGTATGAGTGAAAACCGGATAGCAGAAAGGATCTTGGGGCAGCTTCACTCAGGCCAGAGGCTTTTTGAGGTGACTATAATGGGGTTGTAGGCCTCACTAGAGGAAGTAACAGTGAAATGGTTCTATCCTTGTTTTCAAGATCAGGCATTATAGTAAGGAATACAAATAGGTGGGTCCTGAACCACACTTGACTACCAGAGACGCACTGATTGCATTCTGAGAAGCTGATTTTCAAATAGTTTATTCAGGGCATGTTCACATCTTCCCTTTCCCCCAGTGCTTTGTTTCCAGGTTTAACTCTTCTCCTGTTGCCTAAGTCCCGCTGTCACTGGGTCTTGTGGACTCCGTTGTGATGTCTGCGAATCCACACAGCTGTAAGGGCAGGTGCTATTCTTTCCTTCCCTGCGGAAGAAGCTGAGACATGGAGAGCCCTTGGAGAGGCTGCAGGCACAGATGTGGTTAAGTACCAGAGGTAGAGCTCAAAGCTTTGAATAGGAGGCTTCGCAGCTTTTGATTTCTCCCCACACATGTAAGATACAGCCCCTAGGAATTCATGGTTCAACCTAGTCCCAACTTCCTTGTGTCTCTGCCTTCTGCATATACACACTGCCAGCATCCTCCCAGCCCCACCACACACATACACACATGCACATGTGTGCACCCCCCCCCATCATGTCATCCTTGGATCTGGAGACAGGTACAGCATATTCCCACTCATTCTCCTCTAAGAAACAAAGGGAGATTTTCCCTGGTTAGTGGTATTGGCCTCTTCAAATAGCCACCATCTTTGAACAAAAGTCGGGTTCCTTTGCCCAGTTTTAATTATTTAATTTTATCTTTTTATTTTCCTGTTGAATTGTTAAGCACCTCTTCAAGAATCATCAAAACCAGTTGAACGTGTGTTGCTAGGGCTGGAGAAGGAGACATTGCTCACTGAGAGTTGTTTTTAATAAGTATAAAGTTTCATTTCTGTTAGCTGAGTAAGTTTAAATATTGGCTGTACAACAGCGTGCCTGTCCTCAACAGCGAATTGTATACTTAAAAGTTGTTAAGAAGCTAAATCTCAAGAGAAATATTCTTATGATTTAAAAACAGTAAACACATAGAGAAGAAAGATAAGGACAATAGAATGATGGAGTTGACATGATATTTATTTCCCAGTATCTTTGAAGAAGGAAGCAACCCCCAGAATTTTTTGTGGGGGGGGCAGGGTCTGGGTGTGGAATGTACACGACCTTTATTCCTCCCAATTTTTACTAACATTTTTTTAAAAAATAACATCAAACTAGTCCTGACATTGAACATTCATCTTATTCATCTTAAAAGAATGGGAAGTAGCCTGCAATACATGTGCACTGGAGACCACTTCTTGTGTAAAACCCCAGTGGCACAGACAATAAGAGCAACAATGAACAAATGGGACCTCCTGAAACTGAGAAGCTTCTGTAAAGCAAAGGACACTGTCATTAAGACAAAAAGGCATCCTACTGAATGGGAGAAGATCTTCACTGACCCCACATCAGACAAAGGTCTGATCTCCAAAATATACAAAGAACTCAAGAAACTAGACATTAAAATTCTAAATAACCCAATTAAAAAATGGGGTAAGGATCTGAATAGAGAATTCTGAACAGAAGAAGTTCGAATGGCCAAAAGATACTTAAGGTCATGTTCAACTTCCTTAGCCATCAGGGAAATGCAAATCAAAACACCTTTGAGATACCATCTTACACCTGTCAGAATGGCTAAAATCAAAAACACCAACGATTGCCTATGCTGGAGAGGATGTGGAGTAAGGGTGACTCTCATCCATTGCTGGTGGGAATGCAAACTTGTGCAACCTCTTTGGAAATCAATGTGGCGGTTTCTCAGGAAATTGGGAATCAACCTACCTCAGGATCCAGCAATACCACTCTTGGGAATATACCCAAGAGATGCCCAATCATACTACAAAAGCATTTGTGCAACTATGTTCATAGCAACATTGTTTGTAATAGCCAGAAACTGGAAACATCCTAGGTGCCCCTCAATGGAAGAATGGATCAAGAAAGTGTGGAATATATACACATTAGAGTACTACGCAGCGGTAAAAAACAATGACATCTTGAATTTTGCATGCAAATGGATGGAAATAGAAAACGCTATCCTGAGTGAGGTAACCCAAACCCAGAAAGATGATTATGGTATGTACTCACTCATTAGTGGACCCTAGCCATAAAACAAAGCACATTAAGCTTATAGCTCACAAGCCCAGAGAAGCTGAATAACAAGGTGAACCCAGAGAAAGCATATACAGATTCTCCTGGAAACTGGAAGCAAACAAGACCACCAGGCAAAAGTTGGAAGCGCGGGGGCGGGGATAGAGGTGGGGGTGGGAGTGGGGGAAGGGGAGGGGGGAAGGAGAAGGGAGAAGAAAGGATTGGGGAGAGCTTGGAGGAGTGGGAGGGTGGAGATGGAGGAAAGGTGGATATTGGAGAAGGGAATAAGATATCTACATTAAGGGAGTCATTTTAGGACTGGCAAGATACTTGGCTCTGGAGCAGATCCTAGGTGTCCACGGGGATGTCCCCATCTAGGTACTTGGGCAGCAGAGGAGAGGGTGTCATAACTAGCCTTGTCCCAGAGTCACATTGATGATTATCTTGATCACCACCATAGAAATTTCGTCCAATGGATGAGATAGAGACAGAGACCCACATTCACATCAGAGCAATGGACTGAGCTCCCAAGGTCCAGTCGAAGGGCAGAAGGTGGGAGAAGATGAGCAAGGAAGTTAGGATTGTGAGGAGCTGGTCCACCCACTGAAACAGTGTGCCTGAACTAATGGGAGCTCACCAAAGCCAGCTGGACTGGGACTGAAAGAGCATATGATCAAACCGGACTCTCTGAATGTGGCTGCCAATGGGGGCAGACTGAGAAGCCATCAACAATGACACCAGGACCTATCTCTTCTGCATGTATTATCTTTTTGGGAACCTAGTCTATTTGGATGCACACCTTCCTAGGCCGGGATGGAGGGGGGAGGGCCTTGGTCTTCCCACAGGGCAGGGTACCATGCCCTCTTTTAAGGAAGCAGGGGGAGGGAGAAGGGGGGGAGCGGGAAGGGACTGGGAGAAGAGGAGGAAGTGTAAAAATTTTTTTGAATGCAAAAAATAAAAGAATATGGAAAAAATAAAATAAAAAGAAACTCAAAGTTGTAAGCATGGTAATTCAAAATTGCGTTTAACTGTAAGGATCTAGTAAGTCTGGGGTGCTCTTTGTGGATTCAAAATTCTCCTCTTTCAAAAAACAAAACAAAACCAAGCAAAACAAAACAAAACCAACTTCACGTGCATCTTCCCTTTAGAGGCCACCCCTCTCTGATTTTTGGCAATCACACTGAAGCCATCTGGCAGCAGGTAACCTGTAGTCAGTCCTGACTGATGGAAATTGTTGGGTTTGCCCGAATTGCTGTTGTGCCTAAATTACTTTCCCTACAAGTATGAATAGATGACCTTGACATCTTGACCTCTCAGGCTCACATGGCTCAGAGGTCTAGGCTTCTTGATTACCCCTGCAATGAAATGTTTTCTGTGATGAAAAAGACAGCATGTTTATTTCTCTTCAAGATCCATTTTTTCCCCCATATTGACTGTCAGGGTCATTTTCTGGCCACCAGTGAAGCATGAGAAGATTTAATAGTCACTGGGAGGAGGTCAGCTGGGTTCTGGGTAAGGTTTCACACACGGCTATGACAGATCTGGAAGAGGGTATCTCCCCTCCTCATTGTCCCTATGGCTGTGTTCATTTTGACAGGTTTCTGTAGTGTGGCATTGACTAGGAATGTTGTTTCATAACAAAGACCAATCCTCAGGATAGGGTTCAACACCATGACAAATTCTACATGCCCCACCCCCTGCACAGCCTGTGATGTTGGGTCACTTGATTTCAAAGTCTTGCTGTGCTAATTCTTGATTCTGAGAGTGAAAGTAGGCATGTGGTCCACTTTGATGGAAGAGATGCCGTTGCTCCAGGGACTCTAGAGCTTTCATGGTGTGGCCTTCTTACCTGACCCTTGTTCTATTGATCTTTCTTCTAGGATCTATCTGCACTAGCAGAGGGGCAAACCATGGTATGACCTGAATGTCAAGAAGAGAAGGGTTTGGGTTGTAATACTCTGGTGATCAAAACAACCATAACAACAAAAGACAATCCCATGCTAGGCATAATGATACCCACTTCTAAGTCCAGAACCTGAAAGGCCAAAGCAGGAGGATTGTTGTAAGTTTGGGTTTAGCCTGAGATACATGATAAATTTTATGCCAGCTTGGCTATAGAATGAGATCTGTCTCAAAAGACAATGAACTACAATGGAAAGATGAAAAGAACATTGATTGAGTGTTCTTGACTAGATGTACAAGTGAATATCAGACATAAACCTAGTCTGGCACCAGGAGAGAATGTGGACTGAAGATAGGAGAGAACTTGAATATTAATGAAATCAAAACTTAAAACTGGAACAAGAATAGTTTCTGATTAAACAACATGGTGATTTGGTGGGAGGTAATAAATTGATGGGATTCAGTGGTACAAAGCCCACATCAAGCCATCAGGCAGTACAATTAGCCACGAATCATGGGGCTGGCTCTTGCCCTTTCCTCCCTACTCTCTTTCTCCTCCAAAGATGGTCTCCATTCTCTCTCTCTCTCTCTCTCTCTCTCTCTCTCTCTCTCTCTCTCTCTCTCTCTCTCTCTGTCTCTCTTGTGTTATTCCATCATCTTCACCACCTGTCAGTTGTTTCTTTGTTTAAATAGTAGTCTAAGTGTAATTTCCTCTAAGAAGTCATTTTTAACTACTTTACCTCCTCAGTTTGGGCTAGATATGTCTCCCCTGCACCCTCCTCTTTCCTATACTTTCTGCACCCAGCATCTGCCATGCCTTTTTACACTTGCCATTACTCTTCCCTACGGAGAAGGGTCAAGAAAGCATGAACCATGCCTGTTTTGCTCTACCACCCAAATACCTCCGAAAGTGCCTGCCCTTAGTATACAGTAAATGAAATTGTTATTTGTTTGTACGAGATGCTTTCTTTTCTCAAATGTGTCTTCTAACAAGCAAGATCAAGGCCAGCATTATAAAAGATCATTCTATTCTTCAAATGAGTTAAGCTTGTCTCCTCCACAGTCTATAAGTCACTTGACGCTAGAGACTGTGCTCTACTTCCTCCCTGCCCCCACAAGAAACTATTTTCTTTTCCCAAAGTCCAGCACCATGCTGGAACCTTAGAAAAGGCTCATTTAATAAAGGGAAGTGTTATTTTCAAGGGTTAGTTTTCATAGAAAGGAGGGGTGATCTCTTCTTTAAGACAGAACAATTTGCTTCAAAGCTGAGTGTTTGAGATCAGACAAAATTCCTTTTTTAAAAAGGGAAACAAGGGACTTTCATAGGTCCTGCCCTCATTCTTCTCCTGCAGAAGGTGAAGCCGTCATATCATTCCACTGGAGATGTTGTCTGCAGCGAACAACCCTTGGGATTTGAGAGGGATTATTTGGCCACTGGGGGGGCTCTTATGCTTTCCCATGTAATGCAATTGAAACCTATTCAGACTGACTCAATAACTAATGCCACAGTGTTTGAAGTGTGCTCACCAGCTCTGATCACAATTCCTCTAGATGCAGAATTTCAGGAAGACCAGACTTAATTTACTGTGTGTTTTGCTTCTTCAACAAAAACATAAGATGAATAATTTTCCCCACATCATGGCTTTACATTTCCTTATAAATAAGGCATCTGTTAACATGGACCATTATGTAGGCAGTGCTAACATGATTGGGTTCAAACGCTTACCCAAGAAGGGAAGCTCTTAAAGGAATGACTCATGAAAAAAATGGAAATGAAAATCAAAGAAGAAAATAGATTAAGGGAAACCTGATAAGGCCAAGCAGTGGAGACCAAAATAGACCCTCCCTGTGATGTACTATGGGTCTACTGTTGCTCTGTGCCACATTTTTAGGTAGCTGTGCTGTTATTTTGTTACTGAGCATGCAAATAAAGACTAGTAATAACAACTCCTGACCACCATGTCTACTAAGGGTCTAGACTTTGTCTTTACCACCTCTAAACCTAGAACCTCATTAAAGTAGATCATGCAGCGAATGTCTACTGCAATATTATATGGATAGATAGCCAGTGTTTGTTCAACACTATATGTGTTTTGTAATGTCTTTAAAGATTGCCTAAATGTTATATCTTTAACCCTCCCAATAATATAAGGCTTTTGATATTTTTAAATATTTTAAAGTTGAGGAAGCTGAGGCTAATCGGGATTGAGTTGTTTGAGGTCACTAGAGATGGAATTAAAATACCAATCTGTGGGACACCAAGTCTGATATATAAGTGCTTCCAATCATTAAGCTGCACCATATAGATGATAATCCTTCAATCTGTGAATTCGCACCTAGTACCCAAAATAAATGTGCAAGCGAGTGGCCAAAATAAAAGTAATATAATTAGAGAAAGACACTTCTGCTGTCTCGCTTATCTGCCTTGAGAGTTCTGGAATATTTTCATGCAGGAATTACAATTTGATCTGGTTCATGAGGATGATGTGAAGCAGAGACATAGTTGATCCCCAAAGACACATTACATGGGCAATGTGTAATGAGGACCTTTGTAGTGATGGGTTTGAGGGCAAAATCTTTTGTTACTACGCAGTGAACTATCATGTTCTGACTTCTGCTCTATGATTAAATGAAACTTATTTCAAATATGGTACAAAGACATTTAACACACACTTATGTATGTATGTATATATAGTACACACATATGTATGTATACATACATACTTACTTTTGTAAAATTATATGTTTTCATAAGTTTAACGCACTTACTTACATAGAAAGTAAAAACCCAGAACTTTACTTGCATCTTAATAGCCATTATTAGTTTATTATAGCTCACATAACAAATAGTAAAAGAGACAGAAATTTACCCCTTGCATTCTGGAGGCCAGATATCTAAAGTCAAGGTTCTGGTGGGGCTAGTTTCCACTGGAGGCTCTGAGGTTCCCAGCTCCCTCTTTCTGTCTGATGGTTCCTATCAATCCTTGGCAGTGTTCTGCTTGGCAAATGTATTGCTCCAATCCACATGCCCATCTGTGCTCCATGTTTACTTGTGTGTCTTAACTCTCTCTCCTTCTTCATAAGAGCACCAGGCAACTGATCAAGATGATCTTTGTTTTCATGAGATCCTTGTTTTTTTGGTATTGGTCACATTGATGAAATACCGAGAAACTAAAGGAAACAAGATTCCTTTTGGTTCACAGTTTTGGAGGTTTATCTTGAGGCTGCTTGTCTCGGGGCAGTGCATCCTGGCAGAGGTGCAGCTTATCTTAGGGCAGCCAAGAAGCAGAGAGCAAGGGAGGGAGGGAGAGAGAGAGGGGGAGAGAGAAAGAGAGAGAGAGAATGGGGTGAGGGGTGAGGGGATGAGATTCCTTCAAGAGAATGTATCCTAACCTCCTTACGCTTGGTGCTACCTACTCAATGTTCCACCATTTCTCATTAGAGCTATAGGCTGGAGACCAAGCTTTTTAGCACAGAAGCCTTCAGGTGACATCCAGTATCCAAATTTGAGAGAGAGAATGAAAAGAGCAACAAAATGACAACAGCAAAACTTTTCTGAGTAAGCGTCCATTCAGCAGTGTCAGAGGGAAAGACTTGGACCGTTTCTGGATGAGGGTCAAATTAGTCAGGTGCAGCCTTCTTTGGATTCCTAGAGTACTAACCTCTTCAGGGTGACACGGCCCCGCCTCTTCTGCTTTCCTTCCTCACACAAATGAACTCAGCTCTTTCAAACATCTGTGTCAACACTTTGGTGCTTGGCTTTTTTTCCCTCAGAACTAAATTTGTGAGGCCCATTGAGATTGTTATACATGGAAAATCTATTACCATTATTATGCGGTATTACCCTGTGTGGCTATCACAGAATTTATTCACTAGACTATTTGGACTTTTCAGTTTGATGCTATTACAAATACCTGCCCTGTGAATGACTTTGTGTTTACGGTTTCACAAGGTAGATTTCAGGAAAGAAGACTCAAGGCATAGACCTGATGTAGTGGTCCTGGCAGACAACTCTCCTCTGAGATCTAATGAGGACTGAAGCTGAAGAGAGCCATGGTCTGATTCATGCATTGGAAGGAGCTCTGGTTGCAGGGATACAGCGACCCTGAAGTTTTATCTCAGACCAAAATTGATACGGGAAAGACGAAGCAAAGCTGGATAACAGCTGCACAGAGGGTGAGTGTTCCCTACTGGCACCTTATAACTGTGGACTCCTTCTCTTAGGAAAAAGGAAGAAACATTACAAAAAGAAAGAATGACATTGTTAGATTTATTCATTAGGGAAATAGATGATAGCCAGTTTAGAGAAATAAGAAGATAGGTTTGGGGAGATTTAAGTGTAGGCTCCTGGGAGAGTGGCACAGGAAACGTGGAGGAGAAAAATGAGAGAAACGTGATGGAGTAGACCAGAGAGATTCTCCTTCAATCCATATGTGTGTATGTGTAGAAGCGGAGGAGACATCGATGCCTTCCAGATTAACTACTCAAAGATCCTTTCTCCAGGGCTGGTGAAATGGGAAGATAATATACCTTTCCCCACCCCTGTCTACTTTGAGCAAGTGCTAGTAGAAATTTTAATGAAAGGCATCCCAGCTCCACTTCTCAAAATGCTTTTCTCTGGAGCCTGAGGATCTATGTGTCACTATTGTGCATCTGTCTTCATTGTGAAGAGTCTCAGGGTCACCTGGGAATGTGCTGTCACCTCTGTATTTTTTAATACCAGGAAGTAGAAGAAAATTAATCTGGACTCACTCAGCCAACATATTTCAAGGGACCACAACACCTCAGTAAAATGTTAGCATGGTCACAAAAGCATGCCAAGGTCCATAGGGATGTCAGCAGAAGGAAGCACATGACCTGACCAGAGAGTATCACGGAGGATAATGAGAACATCTCCACCAGGCTTTGGAATATAATAGTAGCTTCCAGAAGGTGAAAGGGCTGGAGATCTGTGGATGGAAGTGGTCTTGGTGGAAGGCTAGGTGGGGGATGAAGTCCATTATTAGATTACGCTAAAAACACTGTCTAGGTTGCCTCCTTGGATCTTCCCCACGTTCATCTAAATAGGTAAACTTTCTATTTTTCTTTAGCAGATGGGAGAGCTCTGATCCAGATAAGTCAAGGCATTTGAGGCAAGGATACACAGTTTCTTAAGGACAACAGAAATTCTGACCCCAGGATTCTTCCACCCTTAGAAGACAGAATGGGGTGGACTCCATGGCGACAGCTTGCCCGCTCTCCCTGTGATGTCATGGCAGGCAAACTCTTCATCTCAGCATAATGGTTCGCAGATCATTTCCAAAATCCGAGTCCATGCCCAAAGACATAAGAATGGCACTTTAAGACTTTGAAAAATACTAGTGACATTTACCTATGTTGATACATTGGAATAAAAATAGCCCTTCCTGCCCACTTCATTTAACCCCTTCTCTTTATCTCAAGGGCCCTTAAATTCTGCCACTGCTTCACCCTCCCACCCTTTACTCCCCCACCCGAAGACGCATCAGGTCTCAAATTCAGCTTAATCCAACTGCTAGATGTATTATTCATTTCTACACTTTAATGACGTGATAAGGTTTCTGGAAATAGGAAAAGGCTCATTAAACTGTCATTTGAATATAGATCACACCTAAATTCTAAGGAAGACAAAGTCTGCCAGCTGAGGATGCGTGTGCCTTCTCTACACAGCTCTCTGCAAACTGGAAATGCAGAAAGGAGCATTTCAAAGACAAGATCTCCCAGATTAGAGTGTATTCTTGATTTATTCTGTAATTAATGATATCTCACAAACAGAGTGATGGAGTCAGGGAGACAGGGAGTGAGCACAGGCCAAACGAAGACAGAATCTGCAATGTCAGACATGGTGAGATGCATGTTTTGTCCCTGTCTCTTTTCTGTGGTTTGATCAGGCAGGCTCCATTAGAAGCCGGGGCATATGTAGGAATTTTTAATTTGACTTCACGGCTTAGAACACGTCATCTCTGCCTGTAGAAACTGATTTGAAAACACAACAACTTGTCGGCCCATTTTCTTCTCTGTTTACTTTCAGGCTTGAGAAGATGCTAGAAACCATAGGCACGCAAATGAAGGATTTGATCTGTTGCCAGATGCTAGCGCAAGTGGCATTTCTCCATTTCTCAACTCCCGGGGTTCTGGAAACACTGGAAGCTAGCCTATGCTAAAAACACTGTCCTACATTAACCCTTTGCTTGTGCATTCAACGCGTATTTTCTCATTTATTTCATACTGTCACCCTATGAGTCTGGTTACTGTTGTCCTTAGACCGTGGTGGCCTGCACCTAGACACCTTGTGCAAGTCTATTTTGTCCCTCCACAGTTGTGAGGACATCAGTGGGAGCAAGAAGCTCCTCCCTGAGGTGAATGGGGTATTTCACCAGCCTCCTAGAACCAAGGAATTCCTTTCCCTAGCATCCCAAGCCCAACCCAGGTTTTGAGCGGGATCCTCACCTTTCTATCCTGTGTGGATGGTGCCTGCAGCACCATCTCAGGCATCTTGTGCACAAACTGTCCATCTGTGTGGCTCGTGAACAGAGTTGCAGGTGGGCTAGACTGTGAGTGTGTGATGTGATGTGGGACTAGGATTGGAAGAGAAGAGGGGTGAGCTGTGGACAGAAGCCTAGCCTGTGTTCCATGCACATTAGAACATGGGGGAAACCCATAAAGTTTAACAATGCTGAACTCAAGCATGGTGCTCCAAATTCATTACAAAACTGGATGTAGAGTGAGAGGGCATTTCTTGTTAAATAATTTGTTGTACTTTGCTTTGCAGTGACTTGACATTCTAGCATAGGTTGTCCTTTGTACTCTGGACTTAGGCCCTGAACTTCTAGAAGGTGGGCTTTGTGGTGGGTACAG
Source organism: Ondatra zibethicus (assembly GCA_004026605.1). Classification (NCBI taxonomy): domain Eukaryota; kingdom Metazoa; phylum Chordata; class Mammalia; order Rodentia; family Cricetidae; genus Ondatra; species Ondatra zibethicus. The sequence goes on from PVIU01007555.1 coordinate 59,256, forward strand.
TCATGGTCATAGCTTACTTATGGAGATGCAGACAGTGGAGTCACATGCTAGGAAGTGCTGAAGTCAGAGTTTAAATACAGAAAGTCTTATTCCAGGTCTACTTTCTCAACCAGTACCTTGGATTTTCTTTTACCAGGTTTCTGTGGCTTTAATATTGGTGTCCCTTGAAGTGGTCTGTTGGAACACAGTACCCTACTATACTATTGAGATGGGGTGTTTGGGGAGGTGATTAAGTCATGAGAGTTTCACTTTTGTGAGAGTTGAAGGGGGCATATAGGAAAGTGTCACAGAACAAGTAAAAGGCATTCTATCCTAAAGGCGTTGAAGAGAAGCTGCTTGCTGTTTCCATCATGGGAGCCTTCCACAACCCCTTCATTCACTAGGGAGGGTGTGGAGAGTGGTTCCCCATATCACACACAGAGGACAGCCCTCAGCAGACACCAGATCAGCCAGTACCTGTGCCTCAGGCTTCCCAGCTTCCAGAACTGTGAGCAATAAGCATATATTGATTACAAATAACTCAGGCTGAGGTTTGTTTTTATAACAGCTCAAATGGGCTACAACAGAGGGACACCTGTGCCGCACCCATTCAAGTCATGTCATACGGTGACAGAAGTAGAGTTAGCATAGGGATCTGGAAGAGCTTCAGTGGGCAAGGCTCTCTTTTGTCGTGTTCCTAGAAGTGGAATAGGGCCCTAGGGACTCTGTCAGAGTGAGGAGAGTATGTGCTTGAGTAGAAGTGGGGGGAAGAGAGAGAGACAGTCGGGAGACAAGGAGAGTTCCTGGAAACACCATAGTAGTAAGTGGGTCAGAAGTGTTTAACTTGAATTTGTCCTAAGGATCTGAGATGAAATCAAGCAAATAAATTGAGAACGGAGGGCTTGATGAAAGGCATCTCAGGCTCTAGGTCCTGAGAGATTCCTGCCTTGTGGTGTATGAGCCCTTGTAATCTCCCTCTCCTTGTGAAGCAAGGCCTGAGAGTAAGAAGGCAGTCAGTACCTTTACATGGCGAAAGCGATGGGGTTGTGGACACAATCAAAATTTCTACTTAGTGGAATTTACCACATTCCCATGGAAATGAGAATGTCTGGAGTAGAACTGGTCCTAAGTAAGGCCTGCCCCTTCTCAGCAGCTCGATTTCAGTCTGTGACCCCTGGCACGGAGGGCCGAGGCTGGGCCCTGCGTCTTAGAGCTGGAGCTGTCAGACGACAACACGGGGCACTTTAAGTTGCTCAATGGACAGCAATGTGTTTCAAAGCAATAGGAAACCGAACCCAACAAGGGAAGGATTTGAGATCCTTGAAGCAGCGTCGATCATAGAAATCAACACAACAGAAGGCGATGGGATGGCTCCAGGTTTAAGTGTACTTTCTCAGCAAACCAGAAATAACAGTCTGGCAATACCAGCCTAGCCTTGACTCACAGACATCTGAGGGCTCACATAGGCCATGTTTGGAAGTCTCAGTGTTGGTCCTCCCATTGGAATATTATTTTCTCCTCTGACGCCTCACCCTTCCCTTGCTTGGCGTATGTAACCATGGCTTTGGAGAGTCATAAGATACATGGAGCTGAATGCCAACAAATACAGTTTTAAACCTAGAGATGTGGCCTCAGACTCCAGTTTGTGGCAGAAAGGCCAGAATTTACTAGATATATAAGAATAGATGTCTGTGACCCCACAAACTGCCTCTTCTCTCGTAGCTTTGAAGCTTCACAGACAGGGTATGAATTCCTATGCAAATTTGTGATCTCTTTCTCTGTCTGTCTCTCTCTCTAATATCTCCCATATATATGTATATGTGTACACACACACACACACACACACACACACACACACACACACACACACAGAGAGAGAGAGAGAGAGAGAGAGAGAGAGAGAGAGAGAGAGAGAGAGAGAGATCCCAGGCTGTCCTGTAGTCCTGTAGTGTGACCTTTGGTTCCTGATCTACCTGCCTCAGACTCCCAAGTGCTGTGTGCCACCATGCCTGGCAAGCATGCTGTTTTCAACAAGGACAGCCTTCTGCTATGAAAACAGTTTGCTCAGAGGCCCATGGTGCAGCTTGTCTAAATCACGAAGCCCGTCATTTCTCCACATAAAGAAACTCATTTCCTAACTTTGTAAGAAGGGAAAAATACTTGGAATTGCATTCCCATCATATATACTAAGTTCTGATAGTTCAAATGATTACTGCGTAAGTCCCGCGCTTAACCCACATGAGGAGGTGGCAGACCTTCGGCCTGTGACACCTTGATGTTGGAAAGTCAATTTTAAAATCTCTAGAAAGTTCTAACTATTTTACTTTACATGTAAGAATAAGCCTACTAGATAGCTTGCCAAACCTGTGCTCCCTACACACACACACACACACACACACACACATACACACACACACCACATAGGGGAAAGACAGGCAGACAGACAGACAGACAGATAGATATTGACTGACATACCACCACCACCATCATAATATCAGCTAGGTCAACACTAACTTAGATATAAAAAGATTTGTGGGCAGAAGTGTAACATAACCATGCATTCACAGACATTCACCGTGGGGCATTAATCACCATATGGTTAAGGGTGTATAGCAAGCTTCTCTTTTCCATGCTGCATAGAGCATGTTAAAAAAAAGTACTAAAGACAAAGGCAACTGCATTGTTTTAATTCTCTGAACTGAACCTAGCCCTGTGCTGCAAGACTTCTTTGATATTAGCTTATCTAAATTACCATTCAAAGTATAGGCAATGTGTTACGTTTTATGTGTGGTATATTGTGACCCGGAAATTTCATGATTTCCACAATGCCACACCAACAGAAGCAAGACTTGTTTGCTCTCCAGATGAGCATTCTATGCAAATCCTGAGTAAGGAGATCTGATTAGCTGGTTCTCTAAAGGAAGAGGAATGGCTGTGAAGAGTCAGAGACAATCCAAGTAGGGGAGCCGAGCTGATATTCGGAGAAAACTTCCTGTAGACAGTGACACTGACTTGTGTATATGCATAGAGAGATCAAGAATAACGATGAGGGGACACAAATGAGGCAGTGAGAAAGGGCTAAGTCAGGACCCAGAGGCAAGTGTAAGCTGAGAGGACATAGGGGCTGGCCCATACTGACATAGTGGGAACTGGAACCCGAAAGGGAACCATGAGCAAGGGGAAGGTGGGATGGGCAATCTGGAATGCAAGAGCTGGGGTTCTTATCCCGGAGCTGGCTGCCAAGATGCTGTGTTGGAGTGTAGAGGGGAAGGCAGTGGGCATGTCTTCACCCCAAGGCGTTAATTTACCACACTGTGGTGTTGTGGAGGGAAGGCTTGAGAGAAGGACATCAGTGACAGCGGTCATGAAGATGACTGTGGTGGTGGCATGGATAAGTTTTAGTAAGCAGCTACTATGTATTTTCAGGAAACGTTGTTTGAGGTTACATGTAACAACTCTGTGAGAAAGATACCATGAACAATATCTCTTTAGAGGAAGAAACAAATTCACAGAGGTCATATGTCTGGTTTGTGATCCCACAGTTTACAACTTGTAGGACTAGAGTCTGAGCCAAGATAGTCGAACACAAAGGCAGAGCTGAAAATATGGAGTCATTTCCTGGTTGAGGGATTCTCGGTGGGGGAAATCTTCCAGGCACCCTCTGTTTTCTTCGTCCTGCAGCCTGAAAGTGGCGTGCAAACATGAGGAAAATATTGAGCCACTGGACGTAAAGGGTTTGGAAAGGAATATGTGTTCCCTGCATGGAGAAATTGCCGGCTCCTCATTCTGCATCAGAGCCTCTTTGCTTTTTAACTATTTTTCTTCAAATTTAATTCTGCTGCCTTCTGCATTGGGGATTAACAAAAGGCCAAGTTTGACATGCTTAATCCCAGCTCATCTGAGGGAACTGAGAGCGGAAGAGGTAATGGGGTAACTCTTAAGGTGTTAGCTCTGAAAGTGCCATGGGGAGCTGACATGGCAGGAGTCTGCAGGGCTCAGACCCAGGGGACATCCCTGTGAGATGGGTACTAAGTGATCCTTTGAGGCTCAGGGACCCCTGGTTTGTTTAAGCTGTTTTATGAAAATAAAAAAAAAAAACTGCCAGCAGATAAATCAAGTAGTCCCCCAAGCTGCCAGAAAATAGGTCCCAGAAAGAGCTCAACCAGAGGAATTGAAGTCACAGGGAAATTGTGAATTCGCAGAACCCTGTTTAAAAAAAATCGGCAGGTGTTTATTTGCAGGTGCCCACTTTGAGTTCAGGGGCAGACTGGACTAGGGGGAAGAGGTGAAGTTGCATGGCACTCATTCACATCTGGCTATGCTTCAGCATCCACAAAAATACAGTCTGAAAAAGCATACATACAAGTAAAATTTAAAAAGTTTAGCATAATTTTGTATCCACATTCACATCCATATTCATGTCTATGTATGTATACATATATACCTGTATATGTATGCATACACACATATATGTCAATAATTAATGAATCAAAAAGGCCATGTATTTGAAAGAGAGCGAGGAAGGATATAAGAGAGGATTTAGAGGGAAAGGGGGGAAGGAGGGAATGGCAATGTTGTATTATAGTATAACCTATTTCCTTTCTAAAAAGGAAATAAAAACATACAACATGCCAGTTGCTGTGCCCTGTGTGGACAAGTGAATCAACAGTGAATAAAATCTGTCTTCTCCTCCCATGGAATAAGTGTTTTAGATTACTCACATGAAATTAAGGCACATTTTCTTTTCAATTATATTCTGAATAGCAAAGGGAAATACCAGGTAGACGCAATAAAAATCGTCATCACCTGGAGTAACTGATAACATGGAATTCCAATCCATTATTCGTAGGTACATCTGGGACAATGATGGGTTGCCATGACCACACAAAGGGACACACAAGCCATATTCATCTCCTATGTGAAGCATATTCTCTCTGTTTAGGATTAGCTGAAGGAAAAACTCACTTTTTTTTTTTTACAGTTTTAATAAAGCCAAAATACGGAGCAAAATCTTTCCTATTGGGGATCCTACATTTGTTTTGAAAAGATTTTTTGAATGTGAAAAAAAATGAATGAACATTTCAAGATAATACAGTCAAGCTTCCTATTATCCAGGCCACCTCTATTAAATTTAAACAGGGATTCTACCTTCTTAAGGGAGTAGACTGCTTCTAAGAACTTGGCATTAATTACTGCACTGCAGATGGGTACAAATAGATGCTGCCAGCTATAAAGGAGTCTTATACATTTGATGAATTAGGACTTGTCAAGAATATGTTATTTCTCCTCCAAGTCATAATGCATACTTCTTTATAGCTATATTATTTTTGCATTTTATTTATTAACTCACCCGAATTCTTTAATGTGTCTGTGGTAGTTTGAATGTCATTGGCCCCCATAAGCTCATAGAAGGTGGTACTATTGGGAGGTGTGGCTTTGTTGAAGTAGGTGTGGCCTTGTTGAAGGAAGTGTGTCACTATGGGGACGGGCTTTGAGGTCTCTTTTGTTCAAGCTTCACTCAGTGTCACAGCCACTTCCTGTTGCTTTCTGATCAAGATGTAGCCAGCAACATGTCTGCCTGTACACCTGCCATGATGATAATGGACTGAACCTCTGAACTGTAAGTACGCCACCCCAAATTAAAAGTTATCCTTTATAAGAGTTGCTGTGGTCATGGTGTCTCTTCACAGCAAATGATATGGTATTGGCCTTTGGAGATAACACCGAATAAAACAGAGCCACAGAGCACCATTTCTCCTGGTGTCTACAGTCTGTTGGGGATGTAAAGGTTAAAAAAACAGCCATAGATTCAATGATTGCTAGCTGCAGAGCATCTATGGAAAACAAGAAAGCAACACCGGGGGAGAGAATTATGGGAGAGCTGTACTTTAGACAGAGTGGTCAGGGAAGGCTCAGGGATGAGTAGGGATCGGTGGTAGTCCAGCCAGTCAACGGGACAGGAGTGGCCAGGTGAAGCCAATGACCTGGCATGTTCAGGGAGTCAGGCTGAAGGAGTATATGGATTTGCAATTTCTCAGTTGATGAGGATGAGAGAACAGGAGGAATTAGGGATGGCTATTTCTTTTCCCTTGAGTCATGGATGGATAGGATGTCCATTGTAATAATGAGGAAGAAGATGAATGAGGGAGAGGAGACTTGCTGACTGGATGCTCAGAGAATGAGGAACTTTATGTGTGATGGTAAATAGAAGATAAAGTCTGGTCATAGCTTTTGTTATGGCAAATTAATTTTTCAAAGTTTTTCTGAAGACCTCTTCCGACGACATTCCTTGAGCTGCACATTTTCATTGAATGATCATTTTTTTTCACATCCATGCTGGTAGCACTTGTACCTTTCTATTCCACCTCAAGCATGTCTACCTGTTCTTCCTGCCCTCTGAATCACTTGGCTTCAAGAATGCAGGCATCTTAGTGGAGCAGACACAAACAGAGATTCCTCCCTAGATGCACATTCTGCTGCAATCCACACCCAAGGGAACTATAAAATGAGGTAGAGTGTGTTCAATTTCTTTTAGTATCACTGCCTGTGTCCCTCTTTAGGACACCCTGATCACTGCGGGGGAATGTGGAACAGTGCTTTTCTTTCATTGCCAATTTAATGACTCTATTATACTAATTGCCTCCTTTAGCACAATGTCAACTCTTCGTCACATATCTCAAATAACCGAACACAATCCAGGAGGACTTTACTATCCATCTATGTAGCATGCCAGAGTGTTAAGCTTAGGTTTGTATACAGACACACACAAACAGCATGTGTATCCATTGAGCATGTTATGCCATAATGCTAAAAATAAATGTAATTCTATAATTACACTAATTTCCTGTCATTAGTTACAAAACTTGAGTCCCAGCAGGTAGAAGGATAAGGAGCAGTTTAAGCAGTTTGCGTTTGGAGTCCAAGCATATGGAAGAGTGGCACATGGGGACAGGGCCTGCTTGGAAAGAAATGAGAATTACTGATCTGAACCCATTATTCATTTATCAATTCTTTCATATCTCAAATATCCATAATGAACATAGCATGTGCTCGGTGACCTATCTGTGCACTCCTGACGCTAGAAGTTTAAGAAACGAACAAGAATTAATTATGACTGCAGAGCAGAGGTGAACTCCACGTGCTGTGGAAAATGGGACTTAGAAGGGACAGCTGTCCAGTGACCAGGGTCCTGTCGTAGTTGTAGAGAGTGCAGGAAGTGGCCAGGAAAAGTGTTTACCAAGGGGACAGTAGTTAAACTGCATTGGAATCACTTTTGGGCATATAGGTGAAGAAGAGGGTGGGGAATGAGAAGGAAGGAGCTTCATAGAGGTGGTGAGGGGAGGGAGAAGGATTGTGCAGAAATGATTTATTGATCTGGAAACACTCTCCGCTTTCCATTTCATGAATGACATCTATAAACACCTTGTAAACTCTGTTGACAAGTGTCCGGTCACTCTGGCTATGATTTCCCTCTGCATCTCACTCAGAAGCATGCTCCATGCTGCTTAATTGGATTTATGATCACAAGTGCAGAGAGCAATTCTATGTGCCCAAGCTGACCCCCGACTCTGTCTCCTAATGAATCCGTCCGACACACGTTGTGTATACAAACCTAAGGTGTTCTGGTATTGCAGACCGAGTAAAGAAGCAAGCAGGGCATGGTGGCACATGGTTATAATCTCGTCGTGAAAACTGAACCAGGAAGTTCACTAGCTTGAGGTAACATAGTGGGACCCTATCTCACCCTCCCCCACATTAAAATAAAAAGAAGGAATGGCGCGGGGAAGGGGAGAGGGAGGGAAGGTGGAATGAAGGAAGGGTGGGAGAGAAGACCAAAGAACCTGTCTCAAGGCCAGTTATGGCTTAAAAGCAGTGTTTGGGCATCAACTTGACAGGGGTGGTATTGTAATGAGCCACCATAATTGTCAGCCTGACAGGATATAGGATCACCTGGCAGATGGCCTCAGGGAATGCCTGTGGGGGTTATCTTGATCACATTGATTCATGTAGGATGACTCATCTTAATTGAGAGCAGGGCCATTTCCTGGGCAGGGGAATCCTAGGCTGTATAAAATGGAGAAAGCTGGCTGAGGACCCGTGCCCATCTGTCTCCCTGTCTCTGCTTCCATACTATGGAAGCAGTGTGAGTAGCTCTTTCAAGCCCCTTCCACTGCAGCGGCCTCATCACAGCGGCCTGTAACCGGAACCTGTGAGTCAAGATAAACTTTGTCTTCCTTACATTGCCTTTGTTACAGTGTTTTTATCACAGCAGCAACTGCAAAGAACTAACACAGCCCTCGGGTTCCTTGAAATCTAAATGGTGGGAAAGCACAGCAAGGCAGGATGACTGTAGAACACTTAACGGGCATCCTTTAGACAACAGCCAGCGCTCCCCACCCACCCAAGCTGGTTACTCAGGAGGTGCTAAGCATGACTGCATCTGTATTGGTGCCCTCCGACAGTTCACTGAGCTAACCTCTAAAGCATTCTGTGTTTCATCATGGCTCAAGAAGGGCGCAAAGATGGTCCTGGCAATGAGAGGATGGGCAGGGGAGGCAGGGGTGATAAGCAAGGGCTCACATTCCAGGGAGTTGAAGTGGTTGAGACAGACTGGACCCAAGAAATCTTTGGATGCTAAGTGACCAACAAAGCTGAAAAAACCTGTGTCCATTTGTTTGCCTGACTCAGAACTGACATCCATAGAAAGATTAAAATAGAAAAGAGCTATTTGGCAAAGTAATAACAGGCTTTGGGATTTTCCTTTAAACATTCTGAATAATCCTATTAACAGCTTAGAAAAATGGGGTTATTTTAATGACAGAGGATGTGTATCTATATATTTCCCATACACCAGCGTCTAATGGAGATTATCCACACTAACTGAAGTCCATCCTCCTTCTGGGGTTTATCCCTGTCACCAGGGTTGGGGAAGCAAAAGCTTCTCTTTTGTTATTCTTCTGGAGCTGAGGTTGCCAGACAGTGTCTTCACCTACTCACTGGTCAGTGGCATACTGACCAGTTGTCCCGGTGTCCCGTGGTGCAGGTCCAGCATGGGCGGCATGCTTTGACAGGCAGAGTCAAACTGCAGGTTGAGAAGACACGAGTATGCGACTTGGCTCTGGCTATGCCATTTTACCTATACAATGGAAAGAACCATAATATTAAAGTCACAAGTTACCTTCGAAATGCAGAATACAAGTGGAGGTTCCTGACAAAGTGCTTTGACCTCTACGACTGCCTGCTGTTTTTGCCTGTCTGGACATGTCAGAGCAACTGTGGGTTATTAACAGTCATGCCTATAGAATCAGCTGCTTTGACTAGGGTCAGGTGGAGTTTGTATTCTGGCCCACCTACAGCCTTGTTAGAAGGTAGAAGGCATGAAAGAAGAGGTGCCCTTGTGTTCTCTTCCTGCCTTAGGGTGCAACCAACAAGGGTCAGAAAGTTAAGCCCATGATTGCTACGGCCTTTGAAGGAAAGTAAGGTTAATGTCTTATGGATGTGAGCCATGAGTTTCAACACTATGTGGCTATGTGTGCGTAGCAATCTTTAAAAATATTTTACACATATTTATTATGTATGTATATTTGTGCATGTATGTGATCATGCTTGTGCAGCAGTCAGAATCGTTCTACCATGTGAGCCACAGTGATCAAACTCAAGCCATCAGGCATGTCAGCAAGTTCTTTACCCATGGAGCCATCCCACTGGCCCTTAGCAATCCTCTGTCCATCACCTATGTACCCTCTTCCCAAAGTTTAGGAACTGTGTCATCCCTGAACAAAAGGAACATAGATAGCTTACATAAAAAAGAAATCTTGAAGCCTCCAAAGCTTCCTGCCTCCATGATGCTGCTACCAGCAGGAATAAGGCCTGCTTGTTGCCAAGAACATTTCTCCTATATGTTGTAATGACTCCTGCCCCCAGGATAATGAACAAGACTTGGCAGTGGCCATGCCCTAATTCCAGAGCCAACAGAGGACGTCTGCATCAGAGAAGCTGGTAGTCACGAGCCCATCCTGAAGCTCAGCCTGTAATTCCTAGAGGAAGAAATAGTTTATTAGCTACCAACATTCCCTCTGATTCTAGCAAACAGCTAATGTGTTTCTTGCATGTATATTCTTTTGTAATCACCTAAATTTCCCCTTGTGAATCTTTATTTCAACAGGTAAGGGAGGTGAAGAAAGCTTTGCGAGGTATTAATTCAGTCAAGGAAATCCGCTGAGAGGCAGCTACAGACATTTTATTCTCGGGGAAAAAATAGAGTACAGTTAAAACTCCAGCTCTGCTTTCATTTAAAGATCAAATAGATTTAGGCTTTGTCGGGCAGGTGCTGGGAGGAGAAAGAGCGTAAACAGCATGCACAGTAGACTTTAGTGAAGTGTTAGTCAAATGGATTGGCATGGGCGAAGGGCTCAACGGAGATGAAGAAATGAATGATAGCAAACGGAACCCTAATAAAGAAAGGGGGTGAGGAGTAGGTCAGTGAGGTGCTTGGTGAACTGGAAGAAGGTGCTGGAAGTCACACACTAGTCTCTGTTGTTTCAGGGTGCTGTTGCCTGCTGAAACATTAACTGATAAACTATTTTCAAATACTCCTCAAATGTTTTAACCTTTAAACCAAATCCCCTGTAAATTGGATAACCATAGCAACCTGATACATTGGTAACTTCCCTGGGAGGGCAGCCACCTCTAGAGGTGGCCAGAGGCCCCAGGAAAAAGTGGAAAATCCACGTGGCGCTCTTGAGGGGAGGTCCCCCATGGTTTAAATCTGGGATTTGGCCAATCGGGGACATTCCAGATTGGCTTTGGAGAGTGGGGCTGCACCAGGAAGGAACTGGGTTGCTCCAGACTCCATAGGTGGCAGCTGTCAGGATTCAGCCATACATCACGGTTCAAGACAATGTAACAGGAGAGTAAACACAGTATTTGTTGTTTCTGCCTGGCAGAACACAAGCAGGAGCATGAACAGCGCCCAAGATGCAATGTGAGAACAGCCTACAAAATGCAGGCTGTAACCTCGATGGTATTGATTGAGTGCACCTGTCCGTCTTCATTTCGAAAGGGGAACTTGATTGCTGGCAAGTTTATAGGATTATGGGTTTAATTGGATGCCTGTGTTTTACTAGATGTAAGTGAAATTTATGGCTGTGGGGTTTGTGGTGCCAAGGTTTACCTCAGCCGTTGCCTCTTAGCTGAGAAGCCAAGACTCAGGCAGCCAATGGGAGTAAGCAGAGGGGTTCTCCTGCAAGGGAGTCACCCGAGGGAGCTGCTAGCAGGCTGGGTCACATGAAGAGCAGATGGACCAGGCGACAGGAGCCAGGAGCTAGCTCTGTACCCTTGGGGCTCCCTAGCTCTCTGGCCTCAAGTAATGCTAAAAGGAGCTGAGAGCAAGCATCATGCGGAAGTTATTGATATTCTGTTAGATCCCTAAGTGCTGGCAAGGTGCAAGAGCGCTCGGGAAGATGGCGGCTGCACTCTGACCTGCGCTGCTCTGTCGCAAAGCATTTCTGAAGAGCTTCTGTGAGACGTGGAGGGCTTTCAGCATAGAAGTGTGCACACCGTGTAGATCCTTTAAACCTAGGGGTTTGGCATGTTCATCTGCCACTTAGCAGCCTATTACGTCAATTTAAATGATTATTTTTTCAGTCACTCATTTGGCATGAAAGTAGTTATTCTTCAATTGAGCACATATTTTTTTTTTTTGATTCCTCAATATAGGCCACTTCCCAGGCTTAGGCAAATATGGAAAGAATTCCTGTTGTATTTACTTTACAGACAAGAAAAATGGAGGCCCCAACAATGTGTTTCAATTCTCCATGATCTCCTGGAGATTTGGGAGGAGATCGAAGCACCTGACTGATTCTTTGTTCAGAAAGAACTTGGTCAGCACAGAGGGGTGCAGTGGTTGGAGAAGTGGCCAGGGACCTGTAATGGCAGAAGTGGGTCTCCAGCTGGACTACTGAGAATCCCTTCAAAAGTAATGACATAGCATTGAAGAAAACATAAACCTTTCAAAGCTTGTCTTATTAGAGAAGTGTAAAAACAGAGGAAGGCATAACGCTGTAAAACTAAGGGAAGGCGCTGGTGAACTTAACCATCCGAAGAGGCTGGATCGGATCCCACAGTAGCAGGGAGTTTCTCAGGGCTTTTGAGAAGGCCGGCTGTGATGGTATCCTGTTTGTAGTCTAACAAATGAAGCTTGCCTGAAGATCAGAGGGCGGAGCTAACCATTAGTTAACCATAGAGGTCAGGCGGTGGTAGCTCAGACCTTTAATCCCAGCACTGGGGAATCTCATGCCTTTAACACCAGCACTAGGGAGGAGGAAACAGAAAGTGATATGGCTGGGCACAGAGAGGAATATAAGGTGGGTAGAGACAGGAGCTAGCCCCTTATGGGTCTGAGGATTCCTTTCGTAGAGGTAAGCCACTCTAGTGGCTGGCTCAGCACTTTGATTCCAGCAAGCTTTGTTTGTTAGAGTACAAACAAGATATCACCACGGGCAGCATAATGGTGAGGTTTGCACAGTGGTGCTGAAGATGTCCGAGTGCATGGCTTGCCACTGAAGTTGTTCAGTAGGAATAGACGGACTTAGGCAGAGTTAGTGGTTTTCACGGCCTTACTATCCAAAGCAGTAATGAAGAACTCTAAACAGATTTGGATGGGGTCCACCTAGAGCAGGATCTAAAATGTTTCCATCTTGTGTGGATATCTGAGAACACATTGGCAATTGTAGATTAGAGATCAGGAGAAAATGAGCAGACACCAAAATGTGTGACAGTCCAATGAGATTAAAAAGGAGTGGAGAGGTCATGGGCTAGTGGTAAACGTTATCATCTTAGGTTTCTGGCGTTTAGTGTTTTCACTAGCATGTGTGTTCGTTACACACAATGACAGGATTCACTATGGTTTTCATACATGAACATACATGTGTTTCTATCACACATCCCTTTACCCGCTGTTGTTCTCCTCCCATGACTGCGGATTCCTTTCCTCTTCCCAGGGCTCTGTTTTTGCGAAGGAGGAATTGAAAAGGAAAAGGGAGGAAAGAGAGAGTGCAGAAGAGGCATGGAGTACAAAGAGGAGATGGAAGGTTTCTGGTTCTTCAGAGCACTCACACAAGGAGGACTGAGAAAGAATGGTGAGGGCCAGTGAGCTGCTCAGTGGGAAAAACGCTTGCTGACCAGACCCGAGTTAAATCCCAGAACCCTCGGTAAGGGTGGAGGAGAGAATGACTTCCCCAGCTTTCCCCTGATCTCCACACATACTCTGCACATATGTGTGTCCCCACAAACATTATACATACACAATAATCATTTTTTTTTATTTTTATGGTTTATTTAACTTTACTTGTAACTGGATCTTCAGACAGTTGTGAGCTGCCATGTGGGTGCTGGGAATTGAACCTGGGTCCTCTGGAAGAGCAGTCAGCGCTCTTAACCACTGAGCCATTTCTCCAGCCCCACAATAATCATTTTTAAAAAATTTGAAAAGAACCATTTGGAGAAGCTGGTTGGGGAAGCCATTGCAAAGAGCTCCTGAGCAAGCTTGATAAGGATGTAGATATTCTCTTCCCTGAGGGCGGAGGCCAACTCAGCCTAGAGGGTGGGTTGGATGCTTGAGGGTAATAAGGGATTTGTGAGCTAGTCAGCAGAAGGCATTTGATTTTACAGGCCGGGGAGAGAAAATATGTATAAGGTAGGACAGAAAGTGTAAAGAGGAGAGAAAGATAGATGTCATGAGAAAGGTGGGGAAGTTTTAATAGGACCAAGGAAAAGGGTGGTAAGAAAAGTATGGGTATCCTGATTTAGGGAAAAACTCAGTGGATTCTGTTGAAGACCTTAGAATGAGACAGCAAAGAAAGGCATATTGTGTTCACCATAAATGATGAAAGTATTTTTAGTATCACCCGTTAGAGCGTGCGTAGGTGGGACAGGGGAGGAAACAGTACAGGTGTCTTTCAGACAAAATGAAATTAGTTGATATGTACAAAGATTTCACATGAGATTAAAATGTCAGGCAAGTGTAGTTAAATTGACTCTTTGAACAAACGTTCAGTGTGTTCTCATGAACTTCTGCAGTTACAGTTTAACAGGATATTCCTCTCTCTCTCTCTCTCTCTCTCTCTCTCTCTCTCTCTCTCTCTCTCTCTCTCTCTGTGTGTGTGTGTGTGTGTGTGTGGTGTGTCTTGGGAATTGAATCCCTGTATTTGCGTGTACAAAACACACAATCTACCCCTGAGGCACAGTCTGCAGCTATATTTTAAACCTTGGAAATGGATAGAGAAAGCAGAAGGCAATATTCCCAAGTTAAGAACTGTGAGGGACTAAGACCCTAAACAATAGTGGAGAGGGTACCCGAACTGGCCTTGCCCTATAGTCAGACTGATGAATATCTTAAATATCACCATAGAACCTTCATCCAGCGACTAATAGAAACAGAGGCAGAGACCTGCATTGGAGCACTGGACTGAGCTCCCAAAGTCCAGTCGAAGAGTGGGAGTAGTGAGAATATGAGCAAAGGGGTCAAGACCATGATGAAGATACCTACTGAAACGGCTTACCTACGCTAATGGGACCCCACCAACTCTGGCCAGACAGAAAAGGAACCAGCATAGGACCAAACTAGCCCTTAGAATGTGGGTGACAGTTGTATGGCTGAGGCAGATTGTGGGGTCACTGGCAGTAGGGCCAGGATTTATCCCCACTGCTTGTACTGGCTTTTTAGAACCCATTCTTTTTGGATGGATACCTTGCTCAGCCTTAGATATAGTGGGGAGGGCCTTAGTCCTTCCTCAAAGCAATGTGCCTTACCCTCTCTGAGGAGTGGATGGTGGCGGGATGGGGAGAAGTGGAAGGAACAGGAGGAGGGAAGGGAGTGGGAGCTGAGATTGGTATGTAAAATGAAAAGAGATAGTTTCTTTTAATAAGATAAATAAAAGAAATGAGAAGAGAACTGTGAGGGAGAGGGTTGGCATAGGAAGCACAACAGTTGAATGATGCCATGAGTAAGCCTGGCACTAGCGTGAGTACGGAATGACATGGTTGGTTACTAGGACTTAGAGCTACATGAGCCAGTTCATTTGAAATAGAGGTGAAGGAAAGGGGAGGGCAAGGGTGGAAAGGAACTCCGGCAAGCTCAAGTCTCATGGTGGGTGGTCACGGCATACGGCTGTGCTGGCGAACAGATTAGCTGCTAGAAGTTACAAGCCCATCACCACAAATATTGACCGTGATTAAACTGGGATTTGTAGGTTGGTGGGAGAACCCCTGTGACAGCCCTGGAGCTCATAGACACTGAGGACAGTGTGCTGTAGGCGTCAAAGCTTGGCAGACACCCAGGGGTAGTGAGGAATACTGCTGTGGGTGTCGCCATGCATCAAAACTAACCCATTCTAATGGTTGGATGGCCAGGACTGGGCCTCAGGGGCAGGGAGGAATAAAGCCTGTTGAGTGATAAAGAACTCCGGGGAAGAGAGTGGAGAGGCCAGAAACACAGCTTCTTGGTCAGAACAGCTCATTCTATTCTGCTTTTGTCATTTCCTAGTAGTGTAGTCATGGGTAAATTATTCCACCCCCCTGGCCCTCAGTCTCCTTGTCTCTAAGGTGGTCATCTCTCAGATGAGGGTGATATCTGCCCATAGGGTCCTGTAGGATTAATTGCAAAAACTTATAAGAGTAAGTAGTAGCATAAAGCTCACTAAATGATAGTCAATAATATGATTTTCCCTTCTTCCTCTTTTATTACCACTACCATATAATTGGGATTATATAGAGGAAGTGGTACCTTCAAGGGGAAAAGAGGGTTTCAATTTCCCGTGGCCATGTGGGGAGGAGCAACTTAAAATGTCAATGAAATGAGGAATCCTCTTTCCAATAGAATCAGGGTTTCATGTGTATCCTGTTCCTGCCCCTTAGAGTAACAGCACTTTCAAGAACAGAGGGGTACAATGGTTGGGTCTTACCAGGGACCTATAAAAGAGGAAGGGGGTCTCAGGCAGGACTATTGAGAATGAATTATATAGTAAAGGAAGCCTAGGATTGAGAGTTGATAGATGTGAACATGTTTTATGAGAGCACCTCACCTCCATGTTTGATTTGCTGCACAGTTAGGGTGTGTTTGACGACAATATCTCATAGCTTTGCTCTGGAAAACTTTTAATGTAAGTTTTGAACTGTAAATTTTGCCCTAGCTTTACTAAGAGATATTAAATTTAATGGAAATCTCTTGTTGTGTTTTATTAATATTGGGTAGTTTTAAAAATCCCTTTAAACCTGTCATGAAATTTAAAGAAAATAGATGAATGTATTGGTAATTACAATCCTAACCCCTTTCTCTACTTTGTAAAATGGCAGAGTCCTCTAAAGAAACTGTTTTGGCTCCTTTTTAGAGGGTCTCATCCAAACAAGAAAAAAATCCTGAAGAAAGCAGGAGGAAGAAACAGTTCCTCAAAAAGACCCTTTTAAGGGATTTATGGGAGATGGAAGGCATGTGAATGAATGTGGGCTTCCTTGGTGAACAAAACTTTGGGGAAAGAAAGGCATTTTAAAATACTGCCTAAAAATTGTTATGAAAAATTTAAAGCTTGCAGTAAGGTTGAAAAATTGTTCAATGAATAACAACATATTCGCCATTTATACTTGACAATTGACAGTGTTTCTCTGAATCTGCTCAATCCATCTATCTGACTATCTTTACCCATGTTTATTCAAAGGCATTCACAAGTCAGCGTTTTACCTTTAAGTTCCCTGGTATGCATGCCCAGGAGTTGTCAGGGACAGTGCCAAGTTAATTTTTCTTTTTAATCAACCACTCTAAACTCGGGGGCACAAAATGACAGCTGTAAGTGCTATTTCCTGACAGAGCCCGTGTGTGAGGAATGAACAGAATGATGACGTGTTCCTGCCAAAGTTATGTGTGTAGAGATATTTCATTTGTATTTTAATAAATAAAACTTGCCTGAAGATCAGAGAATCAAACAGCCACACGGGTCAGCCGTACTGACCAGGCAGTGGTGACACACACCTTTAATCCCAGTAGACATAGAAACAGGGCAGTAGTGGTGCACGCCTTTGATCCCAGCCCTAGAGAGGAATAGAAGATGGGAGGAGACAAGTCTCAGCTCAGCTTCATTCTGAGGATTCACGGAAGCAGGATTGCCATTTAGGTCTGAGGTCGAGGTAAGAGCCAGTGGCTGACTGCTTTGCTTTTCTGATCTTCAGAAAATGTCTGTCTCTGGGTTTTAACTAATCATGCTACATATGTGGAGTTGTAGCTGAAAATATTGAAATACCTAGGGTATGGAGTTATCTGGAGATTTCTGCAGATTAACTGAAGAATGGCTCAAAGTAAAGATGTAATTGGATATGGAGACTGGACAGCTCACATATGGTCCTCCATTGGGTCTTGGGCATTTTCTACTATGGGTTCTGAGACGGAATATTTCAAGAAAGAAGCTTTTAGAAAATGAAGTTCTAAAAGACCCAGGAGGCATCTGTGTATACCTTTTTTTTTTAAACTGCAGCCTAGGAAACTGTATAGCATCACATTCATGAGCTCTACTGATAGAGGTAGGAAAAACCATGCCCATATACATGGGGAAGGGATAGAAGTGCCCTTCTCCATGATGTATCAAAAGATTTATAGCTAATTTTAAAGTCCATCACAAAGACAGTATCTTAGATTACATGATGCTACTATCATATAAATAACATAGATTTTGTATAATGTCTTGTGCCAATAATTTCTCTGTTACCCCAAAATAAGATTTTTAATAGTTATTTTTAATATATATACTTATGTGTTTTGTTGAGACAAGGTCTTACTATATAAACCCAGCTGGCTTAGACCTCAAGATCTTCCCAAAGAACCTAAGTTATTGACAGGGCTGTTGGTGACTCATCCCAAACTGGTGCTAAGACCCTACTGTAGAAGACAATATCTTCAAAAGTCATTGAACGTAGAGAAATTGAGCTGCTATCTGCTTAGAGCCTTCATGTTTACTGAGTAATATTCATGGTACTGGAAGGCACTCTGCATGCTACCAAAGGAGAAAGGTAAACATCAACCCAGATACAAACCCTTCCTTCTGCAGTGGTGACTTCCTGCAAGATATGCTGTTCAATAGTTGCACTATTGAATTTAAGGCCCACTCCATGAGACGGAACCCATGCCTGAAACTGCTCACCAAGTCTAGCTAGGCCATGGAGCTGGCTGAAAACCAAACACTTTATTTCTGCTAAGGGATGTAGCAGTCAATGGCTTCTCATGACATTCTGCCATCCTCATAGGTCAGTGTCTTGCTCAACCATCATCAGAGAAGCTTTCTCCTGCAGCAGATGGGAACAAATACGTAGAACCTCAATTGAACAGTGTGTAGGGAGTGAGAGACCTTGGAACCCATGGGTCCAAATAGATGTCTCTATCAAATCCCTCCCTTTAAGAAACTTTGTGGAAGTGGAAGCAGAAAGAGTGTTAAGATCCACTGGGGATGGAAGACCCCATGGAATCAAGGTCTTCTAGATATAACAGGGCTGATGCAGATATGAACTCACAGAGACTTTGGGCAGCATGCACAGAGCCTACACAGATCTGATGTAGGATTCCCCTCTCTATTCTGTGAATGTTTTATTACCATTAGTTAATAAAGAAACTGTTTTGGTTTCTGGTAAGGCGGAAGAGAGCTAGGTGGGAAAACTAAACTGAGTTCAAGGAGAAAGAAGGCAGAGTCAGGGAGAGACAATGTAGCTGCCAAAGGAGAAAGACGCCAGAAACTTACCGGTAGGCCACAGCCTCGTGTTGATACACAGATTAATGGAAATGGGCTATTTTAAGATGTAAGAGCTAGCTAGGAATATACCTAAGCTATTGGCCAAACTTTGTTGTAATTAATATAGTTTCTGCATGATTATTTGAGTCTGGGCATCTGGGAAATGAACAAGCACTCTCCATTTACACAAATCTAAATCAGATGAAGTCTCAGAGCTGAGAGGGGATGTAGGCAGAAGTCCCTGTCCCTATCCCTAAGCCAGAAGCTGTCTCCAATTGATAACTACTCACAAATGAAAAATTAATTTTCTCCAATGGTGTCTAACTGAGAATACAAATAATACTTAAGGACAATCTCCATGCCCAGCAGTAGATAACCAACACAAAATGAACCCAGTAGTATGTTTTGGAGG
>PVIU01007555.1:78513-90967 GCA_004026605.1 Ondatra zibethicus
CCCCATCTCTGTATGTGTGCACCTCTGTATGCATTGTACTTTTCTTGGTCTCCTTTTTTCTGTTTTGTCCTATTCTGTTGTTTGACTTTTTCTTTTTTATTGTTTTTATTGATCTGTACATTTTTGTCTGCTCTTTCTATGATTGTTTTTTAATGTCAGAAATAAAAGTGTGTAGATTTGGGTGGTTGAGAAGGTGAAGAGGATCTGGGAGAAGTTAAGGGAAGGTAAAATTTGATATGAATATATTGTCTGAAAAAATTATTTTCAGTAAAAATAAAAATTATTAGAAAATTTTCCTACTTCAGACTTTCATAAGTACTAGTCTACTCTTTTCTTCAAAACTTCAAAACATTACAGATAATGTATTTGAAGTTTTTCTTGTTTTGTGGAAGGTTCTGAGGAAGACCTCTGGTATAATATACAATAGTATATTATATAGCAAAACAAATAAGAATAATTAACCAGCCCCCAAATCCAAAAGTTTCAGAGAAATAGCAATCAATAGAAAATCAACAATCAGTCAGGATGAAGGAAAACCCAACAGGCAAGTACAATCATGCTATGGTACCATAAGTTTAGCAGGGATTGTAGGAACAGAAATATGGGACTCAGTCTCCAGGAGCTAGTCCAGATACTGATGGGAATATAGATATGTCTCTAGGTAAATCAAAGGCAGTGCTATTGAGCAGTAAGCACAGACACAAAGATGGCTCACAGCAAAGGAAGCACATTCAGTGACCTATTTCCTACAAGATGAGATCTAAATGTATTAGTACACTATGCTTCATCTCCCCCTTGTCTCTTTTCTTTTCTGATTCATCTTCCTATGTCCAGAAACATTTTCCTGAGTCTTTGTTCTCGTGAATGTTCTCTGGCCTAGGATATTGTCCCAGTTGGCTCATTTGAATATTCTATTTTATAAGTTTAGACTTCCTTTTTTATGCTTAGACAAATTTACTGGACCCAGACACAAAGCCTGCCAAGTGTATTTCCCAGGTCTTTGTTTGTTTCCCTTTGGGTTTTTTTGCTGTAGAAGTTGGAAAGCTGATGGGCTCCCACCGACTCTACCATTTTGGACCACATCACTGCTACTCACTAGGGAAGCCATAAAGCCCAGCTCATTTGCATGACTCTCTGCAGTGGCTCTTTTGACCCTAGGGCTGTTAGAAGTACTCATTAGATCCTCTTTAATTAAATATGTAACACACATCATGACATCAAAAATAAAAAAGAGAGAAAAATACAAATCCAACAACGCTCCTGCACCTAATTAAAAGCAGGCTGTCTTTGCCTCAGAGCAAGCTGGGGACAGTGCTTTCATCCTGGGCACAGCCACGGAACCCCTGGTGCCCAAACCCAGGAGGCAAGGACATGAGACTTTGTATGTGCCGAGAGCACTGAGCTTTGTTGGGTGACACAGGCTCCCTCACCTCCCAGTAGGTGGGATCTAATTTCAGCTCCCTATATGTGTGACTCAAGGTGAGGACCAGCTTTCATATCCTCTCATCCGTCTCCTCAAATGCTCATTTGGTGAATACCATGTAGTGGTATTATAGGTAAACAGAACATGGACACAGTGGTATGGATTTCCTGGTAAAACAAACCAGAAAAGTTCAAAGAAAATGACCCTTATGCATTAGCTGTTCGTCTGTGACTCTGATGGAGAGGGACGAAGCAGCTTAACATGGCTCCCGGGGGTAAGGTCCCTGAGGGCCTTTATTTTGTACAGTGCTAAAGATTGAAAGTAGCAAATCCATGGAGGAGACTTGTTTGCTCACCTTCTCATAATCTCCTTCATAGATAACCTTGAGCTGTCCTCCTCTCCTCTCCTAATCTTTTGTCCTCTCCACCCTCACTGGTCCTCTCCCTCCTTTAGGAAAACTGCAAAACCTCTCCACCTCCTCCCGTGGGCTCCTTTCCTATTCTACATGAGTCTGAAAACCATTTCCTCATGCTAAAGGGATTCAAAATACCTCTTACTTATCTTGTCAGTGATGGCAGCCCATGAACTATTACACTGTTGGCAGTAGAGCCGGGGCAGGACAGGTGGCTGGAAGTTATGCATGTCGTGTCCTGAGAGGCCCTTCTTGTGGGCTCATTTGCACAGCTCTGAAGGACCTTGGGCACTTTAAGTAAACCAGAAATTCTGCTTCCTCTTTAAGCTTTGAAGTGAAAAGGAAGGCTTTGTTTTTGCTGCCTTGCTATTTGCAATTTTTGAATTCAAACTCTTATCCAATGCAGCAACCTAACAGAGAGTAGAAGGAGGAGATTCAGGGCATCTGCTTGTCATGTTTGCTGCCAGCTCTTTGGGCACAAGACCTACTGAATCTAACAAGATCCATCAACCATAGAAATACTCGTGGAACAAGTAATTGTTAGGGCCCCGTTATGTGCCAGGTACCCAGGTCTCATTATGGGCTCCTATAACTAAGTGTGGAGGTGGTCAAAATTTGGCAATAGTAAAAGGTTTCTTGATGTTCAACGATCAAAAGTCAGTACAAATTCAAAGGCATTATGAATTTGAAGAAATCCCAGCAGAACCCACCCATGTGGCACTGTGTGAATTCACTAAGCCTGACCCCTTGGGGTGTGCACTCTGCATCGTGCTGCATAACACCAACAAATGCTGTTGGAAACACCTCAGTTCAGATCCCTGCCTATTGGATGTTATTAATTGTGGTGTTTTTACTGTAAACGCTAAATTTTCTGCTCTTATGAGATCATAATGGTTTAATTATGGAAAATAAAGAGTTTGAATATTTTTCTACCATCATTTCTCAGCATGTCAGTATCATATTAGTATGTCTTTGCTTTGTACTGGGTTAGAATATTTGATTTGAAAAATTGCTTGTTTGAGTTGCTAACTTGAGTTTTATAAAAGAAAAAACACTAAATGAATTTTGGCTTGGGATTAGGATGGAATTTCCAACAATTTCTGAAATACCCCTAATTGGTGCTTCTACTATTTTACATTATGTATTTGTGCAAATCAGTGTTCTCAACGTTGACAGTTTTAAATAAAAATATTGATCAACTCTGAAAAATACTGAAGATAATCTATATCCTCTAAGATCATATATACATCCATGATTTAATTCTTTATGTAAAAATAAGAAGGCACACCTATTTTATTAGCATGCAACTTGCTTTCATCTTTAATATATTAAAAATACATGTAGAAAGCATTGTTTAAAATAAATGTCACTATGATTATTGGAAAGTGTTTGATTTTCATAGACATTTTAATAGTTTTTGTTTTTAGTTTCATTTTTGTTGTTGTAGAGAAGACACCTTGAACAAAAACAACTTAGATGAGGTAAAATGGTTTATTTGGTTTATGATTCCAGGTTACAGTCCATCCTTGAGAAGAAATCATTATAGGGACTCAATCATCCAGTCACATCATAACCACAGTCAAGAGCAGAGAGAAATGAATGAACCCGTTTCCTGCTTTTTATGTAGCTCGGGATCTTTGGTCACATATGCAGCCTAGGACCAAATGCTAAAATAATAGTGCCACCCACAGTAGCTTAGTTCTTCCCTCATCAATCAATAATCAAGGCAGTTCTCCATGGACATGCCTGTAGGCCAACCTGATCTAGGTAATTTTTCAACTGAAGAGTTCTTTCTACATATTCTAGTTTGCTTTTCTGCTGCTTGTGATAAAACACTGACCAAAGACAACCTGGGGAGGAGAGGCTTTATTTGGCTTTGGATTATAGTTTAACATGGGCAGTGTGTGTGTGTGTGTGTGTGTGTGTGTGTGTGTGTGTGTCTGTGTGTGTGAGAGAGAGATAGATGGAGAGAGAGACACACAGAGAGAGAGAGAGCGAGAGAGAGAGGAGGGAGAAAGGGAGAGAGACGAGACATAGAGAGACCCAGAATGATACACACAGAGAGAATGCAGAAACTCAAGGCAGGAATCTGGAGTCAGGAATGATTTGCTCTTCATGTCTTCCTCAACTTTCTCATACAACCCAGGATCACCCACCTAGGAATGGCTGTCACACATCAATCATTAATTTAAAACATGGCCCGCAGATATACCTACAGGCCAGTGTGATAGGGGCAATTCTTCTGTCTCCCCAGGTGATTCTAGTTTGTGTCTCGTCTACAAAACTAACCAGCATACCATGTAATTTTGGCTATAGCACGTTGACATTTCAAACTAACTAGTACGCCTCTATACTCAGGGCCACATAAAAAGTCTCAGCTGAAAGGAGGTTTCAAGTGGAAAAAGGCTTTGTTTTAGTGTGAGTCATGAAATAATAACAACAGCATCATCCAGCTATAATAATTCAAAATTCTAATGGAGGAAAACAGGCAGTTAAAGCCATAAGAAGTGATAGAGTTGGCGGCTTAGATATGGTGATTGAGAAAGCCCCTCTCTTTAGAGAAAAGACCTGGGTGCCATGGAACTATATGAACTTGTATGGGAAGACAGAATGGGCAGTGCATTTAAGGGCAATGTCTCTAGCTAGGGTAGACTCAACTGAAAGAGGAGAACTAGGATTCTTCTGGTTGAGTCTGAAGAATCACTTGCAAGCCTATAACATTACAACTGTTTTGGACCAAATCTGTGTTTTCATTGTAATGTACAAATAATTTTACTGGACAAAAGTTGATGATTGACTTCTGTCATATTGATTGCTTGGAGGTAGTTCAAAACCCTGAAGAAGACCAATATGTTGGACTATGGGAACCCTGTGTGTGAGAACTGAATGTCATGAAAGCTGGAGACACTAACCAAACATGCTCTTGAAAGATTATGAACCTTCAAGATGGAGCACAGACAAAGAGAGGCAAGGAGATGAGTCAGGAATAAGTAGTCTTGAGGTCTTCCTGCTACTTGGGGCTTTCCCACCTAGACATGTTTATCCCTGTATGATACACCTCTCAGGTCACTCTCCTTCCTTGTCTCAGATGAGAACTGTTTTGCCATTTGTTCAGACCCTCTTAGCCTGTTACTTTTTTTCTTCTAAAACCTTATCATCGACTTCATGTATTCTACTTTCAAAGTATCTTCAGAGCCTGAATACATCTTATCATTTTATAGCAGCTTCTTGGCCCAAGCCATCCTCTCTCTCGCCTGACTGAGGCCTCGTTGAGCTTGCCCTTGCCTGATTCCTCGTCCCACAGCCTATTGTGACTCAGACAGCAGGACAGTGCCTTCAAAAGTCAATGTGAAATCACACAACCCCACAAAACTGTGCAATGGCTTTCCCTTTTCTTCAGAGTGAATTTTCCAAACCCTCAGACTGCGAGGCACCTTCCCTAAGATCCCCTTACCATTGTGACTTTAATACCGCTACTGTTACCTTTGCTCACTCTGCTATCATTACACAGACTGGAAAAGATGCTCATAGTAGAGATTTACTGTTCAGAACATGTATTCCAAATAGAGGATAATGTGCCTCTATAACCCTATAATGTCTTATGCTGTAATAGTAGATGCTTATTTTGTGGTTTCAAAATTCTAACCAATAAAACCTTATCATTCCCAAAGCTTTAGATCATCCTCACATTTTTATTCTTTAAATCTCTATTGACACTAAATTAATTCTGGTATTAATGCTATTTTTCACATGCTGAAATACAGCTTCACTTTAATCTCATAAGACTTAATAGACCTTTAATGCAATCTCACTGCCCCAAATAGCTTGACCTCTACAGTAGCCATCTCATTTCCTTTTCACCATATTAATAAAAATATTCACTTATGCTCTGTATATTTTAAGCATTTTATTTTGAAATATATCACAGTCACAGAGATGCCATACATACACATACTTGCCTAGCTATGAAGAACAATGTTTCAAAAGAAGCTAACAGTTTAAGAGTGTTTCACTGCCAGTTCCCTGGAGACTGTCTCTGTGGGTCAGTCATCTTGCTACATCCATTGCTTCTCCCCAGAGTTAAAGGAACTACTACTGTTATTATTGATACTAATTATTTTCTTTCTAGGTTCATTTTTCTATATATTTTGAATGACCCATTCATTTTTTTTTAATCCGAATCACGTAGAGTTAGACTCTGACAATGTTCTTTGGGATTGTTTCTTCACTCAGTTGTGTGCTCAATATTCATTTCTGTCTTATTGACACATGCAACTGCAAATCATTGAGGTTTTCAGGCCAACTTTTAAGTCCCTCATCTTCTGTAAGATTTTCCTATCCTTCTACTCGATTCTATATAGTCTTTAAATAAAATTTTATTTTTCCTCATTTCCCAGGGACTCCTATATTCTAGCTTATAATATAATTTTTCATATTCTCTTATATTTACTCCTGGTTTATTGGTCTTCAAAAGGCAGAGTGTTTATCTCTTTTTTTCTTGTTTTCAATAGCACCAGACCTAGAGAATGTGCATAATTTATGATTATAAAATGCTTATTAAACGCACGATGTTGAGAACTACAGTATATATTTGGATGGCAGACCCTTTATTGCATATTCTCCAGGGTCTAGCTAGCTCAATAATAAATACATCTCATCTATTTCTCATCTCACTAGACTATTGTACACGCTCGGCTTACCATTTGACTTCAATTACATTCTCAATAGCATTTTTTTCATCTCTCCAAAGCTATGTTTTGTATCTGCTAACCTGCATCTGTCTAATATTGAAATCTCGGCTCTAAAGAAAACAATTGGGTAAACAAAAGTGTAAGTGGGTGAAGGATTAATCAGAGTCAGGGCCCTTAATTCTGCACTGCTTGTGCTAAACAAATGTAATGAAGGGGAATCCAATAATAGAAGCGTGAAGAATAAGAAGCCATCCCTGAGTGTGTGTGGAGACATAGCTGTGCTTACTCCAGGCCCTGTTAAGTAGCGGCACAATGGTTCCCAGGGCTGGATGTCTTGAAGCCCTGGGATGGTTGCCTTTCTCAAACTTTTCTTCTGGAAGATGCCTCTGCCTCATCTAAGCCAAAGAACAAGTGTATTTGAGAACGCTCACGTGAATTCCCCTAAGCTCAAAACATACAGAGCAAACTACAACTTCCTTCTGAAAAGGAAATGAAGTGTTTTATTTCTTTATTTATTAGATTTGTTACTAACCATACCCTGTGCCCGAGGCTCCTAGGCAGAAAAGCTTATTGTAAAATAATAGAGATAATTAAATTTTATATTATGAAACAGCAATCAATGCAGCAAAACTAGTATCTCATCCACTGGGGATACTGAAACTAAAGAGATGGGTTCTGTGTGATGTCCCAAGGCCAAACAGCACTGCTGTCTCGATGCTCTGCTCTCCTCCTCATCCAGTGATATTTATTAAGAATTGTGGTTGCTGAGCACCTTCCACGTCTTGTTTTCTACAAATTAAGACTGGCACTCAATTATATAGTAATATCTTAGATAATACTTGTGGTATTGACCCAAGAAGAACTTAAGAATTTATGCTATCACCCTGAGGTGAACTTGTAAAATTGGTTAATTTTGTTTCCAAGGATCTGTTTGCCTCTCTGTTGTCTTTTCTGAGCTTTCTTCCTCAGAATTCCCAGTGTATATCCTACTTTCTCACCCATGTGGAATTTCATGTAGGAACCTCCGGGTTTATTCCAGTAATATGCCCAAACCTAACTTTACCCTTAAAGTTTGTGTGCTCATGGCATGCCATTTGCATGTATCTAAATGACCTGATGTGAATCCTTACGTATTCACCTGTTGCTCCTATGACTTGAGGAAGTTTACTTAGTCCCTTTTAGATTTTATTTTCAATTATTGCTGAAAAAGAAGTTGATCCACTTTTCTTTGTAAGCAAACTAGCAACTTGTTTTCTGGCTACTAAGCATTCGCTCTCTCAGGAAGAAGAAGGCAGACCCTACAAAACACAATAGAATACCATTCCAAGCACAAAGAGACTGAGGTCTGCAGCCACCTGGATTTGTCTAAAAGAATACTCCAACCCTGGGCGAATGGGGCCAAGAAAATAACTGTGTGACCACAGCAGGAGCAATATAACAGAACACAGAAGTTTATGGGGATTTTTAGAGCATCCACAAAAATCCCTGCAAAGTTTCAAGGTACACAATGGCTCATCGACATTTGAGATCCTAAAGGCACTGCACATTTAGACAATAGCCATGCACATTGAGGTAAAGCTCGGTAGAAACTGGAGACATTGACACATATGTACAGATGTGTAATATAAAATCATCTTCAAAACACCAGTCAGGAGAGTTGAACTTTGAGCTTTAAGTTAGCTCTGTCTGTGTGGCTTGGTTTGAGACTGTGGATGTCAGATTCAGATCCTGAATTCATGAAGAATGAGGTTCAATAAATTTTAAGTAATAAAGACATTCATTCAAGGAAAAGAATCCATCATCTTTATAAGTATTTGCAAGTGGGCAGCAGGGATCAACCTCCAGGTTCTTCTGTTTGGATGCTACTTTACCGTGCTCATGACTTTATGATCAGATCACTTATTGGTGGTATATTTTCTGTCCTTACTTCTACCGCTGGATAGGAAATATTGAAACTGCAAGAGCGACACTGGAGACATTCTCTGTCTTTCAGTAGAGGACCAAGCCAAAGTGCAGCCAGAAGCATATCTTATGCTGTGAAGAGCAATATACCAATGTAGGGATGGCAAGTCTGCAAGGACATGATGTCAATAGTGACCAGCAGAGAAATGGCCAACATTCACACAAGATGATCACTTGTGGAATATGCCACCTTCTTGTGTACCCATATCATCAAACACTGAATATTACTTATTTCACCAGGGAAAAAATCCTATCAACAGATATCACCAAAATGCCTTTGTTATCTCTGAATACCTGCATGTAACTAAACATCTAGCCCTTAAAAATACATCTTTCCTATTGTCCTGATGACAGCAACAACAAAGGACACTAAAACCATCTTGAAGCATAATCGTCAAACTTACGGCAGTCATGGAAAGAACAAAAGATTTGCAATCACAGATTTAGGGTCCATCATTTAACAGTTATAAGAATTCAGTCTGGGAAAAGGATTCAGGAGCCCTCATATATTATGAACGTCATCGGGACTGGACATAAAGTATGCAAAAGACATTATGACTGATTCCTAGGAGAAACGCAGTCTTCTTTAAGCATAGTTGTTATTTTGATCATGACTAAGAAAGTCACCTGCCGACTACATTGACAATAACGGGAAAATTGTTTTTCTGCATGATGACTCATGGAAGAATGATGTTCTCTGAGCAAATGGTGTAAGCTGCCATTCAAATTCCCTGAAGAATATGGAAACACACCCATCAGTGTGATCAGAATCAACAAACATTTTAAAAAGGTGGAAAAAAAAACGCCCAGATGAAATGAAAACAAAAGTATATCTCTTGGATGGAGAAGTGATGAAAAAATGATGACTAGAATAAGAGCAGTATTCATGCAAATCATATACCTGCATATGCCAAACATTCTGAATAACAAAATACAGCCTTTTGTTTTCATATAATTCATGTATGTCCGCATATATTATGTGTGTGTATATGCAGACATACATACATAATTATACATTTACGTAATATTTTGGTGCAATAACTGAAACTTCATGAGTTTTGAACATAGATAAATGCAGTAGTAAGCATTTGTTTAAAGAAAATTAATAAAATAGAAGAGGATGATAATAGGGCCATGTGCTAGCACACAGTACACCTGCCATTAGCAGCAGGGTGGAGTCCTGAAGGCACATGCATGGAGTGGTAGAAATGGGCAAAGGCTTGATGGTGGAGGATATATGCAGTACAGACTTGCACCTTAGACAGTATGAAGCTTCTCAAGGAGGCGATACTGATTGCATGGAATCCTTTAATTCCTGAGCAAGCACTTCTAAAAATAAAGCACCTTGCTAAGGCAAACTACAAATCATTTTAACGTGCATTCCAAAGGAAAAGAGAGGGCTGGAGGGTTGGCTCAGTGGTTACTTACTTCTCTGGCAGAGGACCTGGGTTTGACTTCTAGTACCCATATTGTAGCTGACAATCATCTCTAAGCCAGTCCCAGGGGGTCCAACAGGCACACACATGATGCACACATGTGCATGTAGGCAAAACATCCGTACACATGTAATAGAAGAAATACATCTAAAATTATTGAAAAGACAAAGAGTAACAAAGAGGAAATTATTGTATTAATTTAAATCTGACTAATGCAAAATCATGGCTGTTGTCACTAGAGTATTAGGGACTTTGGGTAAAGTGATTCTTCATTGTTCCAGAGAGCCTAGAAAGACACAGAACTGAATAATAATAATATAATTAGGAAGCATGAGTGGGTGTATAATCCATAGAAAAAGATGGGAAAGATGATGACCTAAGAGACGGTATGGTAGAAAACTAGAAGAAAATAATTACAAAAAAGTCAGAAATTATTCTAATGCTAACAAAAGATCTACAAATCTTAATGAACTGTCAAGTTGAAAGTTAAAGGGACACATACTAAGGACTGAAAAAACATCAAGGAAAAACACAAAAGAACAACCTAGAAACCAGGACATAGGAATGCCTTTTCAGAGCTAAATGTTGTTAAATAAAGATTTGAAAATGATGATTTTTAAAACACAACTGTTTAAAAGCTGGGCAAAACACATGGTGTTAGGCAAGGAAGCTGTGTTACTCTGAGTTTCTCGGGAAGCAGCATCTGAGAGAAGGCTTGCATATGGGTAAAGCATTTGCAATCAATCCTAAAGAATAGTCCTGAGGCACCACAGCGAAGAGGGAAAGTCACAAGTGCAGTGGAGAGTTGGTCCTTGTTAGGTAGCCCCCAGTGAAGACACCACAGGCGCTGGTCACAGGACATGGAGAAATCAAGTCAGTACCGAATGGGAAACTTCCTCCATGCTGGCTAACTCTCACAGCAATGGAGGTTACTATGAAGGCTACTGGTGGGGACAAAAGACATTAGTAATCTTCTAGGTATGAACACTGTGAACCACAATAATGACCAACATGGCAAGAAATTCCCTTTGATGCAATAGTGGCATAGTGGCCTGAAAACTGTGGTGGTAACCAAGTGCTTTCTGATTGGATTTAAAACTTTCACAGGAAGAAAAACAGGCTGGTAACAGCAAATCTTGTCAAGCATCCACAGAGATCACAACTCCCAGGGCAGAATCTACCTAATGTTTTACTGCTGGATGACATAGTATCAAACGGCTTCCTAAACTGATGTATCTCTATTTATAGATTAGTGCAACTCTCAAACCACATCAGAGATTTTTCTTTGAGCAGTGCTGGATGATGGTTAATGCAGAAACTCATAAATGGTCAAGATATAGTGTTTAAGCATTAGTGGAAAGCTCAGCCACAAATGGGACATTTGCATCATCCTCTCAAGGTTCAGGGACCATCTTTTATTTTTTCCCATGCTATTTATTGAGCTCTACATTTTTCTCTGCTCTCCTCCCTGCCACTCCCCTCCCCCAAGGTCCCCATGCTCCCAATTTACTCAGGAGATCTTGTCTTTTTTTTTATTTTTTTACATTGTTTTATTTTTTTCCATTCAAAAACATAATTAAAGAAATAACATTTTTTCCTTTCTTCCCCTTCTCCCGGTCCCCTCCCGCTACCCCACCACCCCTCCTCCCTCTCCCTTCTTCCTTGAAAGAGGGCATGGTGCCCTGCCCTGTTGGAAGTCCAAGGCCCACCCCCCTCCCTCCCGGCCTTGGGAGGAGTGCATTCAAAAAGACTCGGTTCCCAAAACAATAATACATGCAGAAGAGATAGGTCCTGGTGTCATTGTTGTTGGGTTCTCCATCCGCCAACTTTCGCTGCCACATTCAGAGAGTCTGGTTTGATCATATGCTCATTCAGTCCCAGTCCAGCTGGATTGGTGCACTCCCATTAGTTCAGGCACACTGTCTTAGTAGGTGGACCAGCCCCTCACGGTCCTAACTTCCTTTCTTATCTTCTCCCACCTTCTGCTCTTCAACTGCACCTTGGGGGCTCAATCCATTGCTCTGATGTGAATGTGGGTCTCTGTCTCTATCTCCATCCATCAGATGAAATTTCTATAATGGTGGTCAAGATAATCATCAATGTGACTATGGTACAAGGCTAGTTCTGGCACCCTCTCCTCTGCTGCCTGAATACCTAGCTGGGGACATGCCCGTGGACACCTGGGATCCCCAGGGCCAAGTATCTTGCCAACCGTAGAATGATTCTCTTAATGTAGATATCTTATTCCCTTCTCCAATGTCCACCTTTCCTCCATCTTCACCCTCCCACTCCCCCAAGCTCTCCCTGGTCCTTCTCCCTTCTCCTTCCCCCTCTCCCCTTCCCCTGCTCCCCTACCTCCCACCTCTATTCCTGCCCCCTGGCTTCCAACTTTTGCTTGATGATCTTATTTGCTTCCAACTTCCAGCAGGATCCCTATATGCTTTCTT
Source organism: Ondatra zibethicus (assembly GCA_004026605.1). Classification (NCBI taxonomy): domain Eukaryota; kingdom Metazoa; phylum Chordata; class Mammalia; order Rodentia; family Cricetidae; genus Ondatra; species Ondatra zibethicus. Next base: position 90,885 of record PVIU01007555.1, read on the forward strand.
TGGGTTCACCTTGCTGTTCGGCTTCTCTGGGCTTGTGAGCTATAAGCTTAGTGTCCTTTATTTTATAGCTAGGGTCCACTAAT